>JAHZMV010005469.1:0-35256 GCA_027743765.1 Coecobrya sp. COE2
TTTTTGAGTTGAGATTTGAATTCTCCGTCTAAAAATTAGTATTTTTACACATTTCTCATGTCGATCTAGCTGGCTCGGCTGTTGCACTATCCTTGTAAGTGTGTGTGTGTTGTTGCAGCTATTACACGCCAACTTTGGGAACATAATCTTGTTGTTGGCGCAGCAATACCATCATCATCCTCCAATTTACTTTTTACTTCTCTCTCTCTCTCTCTCTATTTCTCACTCCTTCACGTTTAAACTCAGGAGCCGTACTAGAGTAGTCAGATTGATATTACAACAAAAAATGAAAATGAAGCTTGTAGCGTACCATATAAAAACTCTATTCTGAAACAGTATGTACCACATCCCACTGCTCGCCGTAGTAGTACAGAATATTACATGGAATTATAATAATAAGTAGTGGCGTTCCTAGTAGCACCACTTTATTATTGTTTTGCTTTTCAGTGACATACCATTACTCTCCCATGTACATCGTCATGATCATATCTATCCAGTAGAAGAAAAAAAGTCCGTCAGCAACGAAATAAGAGAAGAGAAAAAAAACCATTCTCAGGATCGTCATCCTTTCTCGGAGTTTTTAACATGGCTTGGTAATACACTCGTATTGCTATACTTAATGCGTCTTCTCTGTAGTTCCCGTCTTTGTTGAACAAGTCACGACCCACAAAAATAGAAAAACAGCATCCCAAACCTCAGTAGCAACTAACCGTAAGCATCTTCATCATCATCATATAAACGGCGGCGGCATGCTTTTTGTGTCGTGTTAGCGGTAGTAGTAGTGATGCTGGTAGTGGTGGTAGTAGTGATCACTCAAGATACACAAAATATCCAGCACGCTAAAGTCAGCAGTATGAAACACGCTTAGCTGACAACAATACCAGTGAAATGTTTTCCTGCCTGCCACCCAGCTTCCCATTCTCTTTTTAATCTTACCGTATACTATTGCCGCATGTATGATAACAACTGGAGTGAGTTTAGTCATTGTTGTTCCACGAGTGGTGGTAGCGGCCTCAGCAACTTGATTTCTCCAAATGCATAGAGATACAGGTAGGAAATGCATACGACCACGTAGTGAAAATAAGGACTAGTGGTGCCCGTATAAAAACAAAGTGGAAACAAGCACCTGGATGTCATTCTACCAAAACATGCCGTTAGTGATTGGTTACAGCGCAACAACAGTTTCCACAATATACTGTAGTATTTAAAGACGTTCATGCTCACTGTTTAAAAGTTTGTCAGGAAAGCATGGTCAAAAGTCAAATAGTCACCGGAAAACCGAAAAAATGGTGTAAAATTATTCATTTGAAAAAATTGAAAAATGAATTAGAATAGATATTCCGTATAACATATATAGGTATATATACATACGTTCCGGAAGTGATTACAGTGGTCGTTTTTTTAGTTGAAAAAGTTTGAAAAAAATAAAATCTTGTCAAAATTATTCTGTTTTGGTTGAACAAGAAAATGGACGATGGGTCAACAAAAACTAGTCATTCAATGACGGACCCTGAAAAAAATAATCGCCATCATCATCACCATAGCAAACACAGTAGTGGGAGCAATAGTAGTAGTAGTAGCAGTTGTGGTAATAATAGGAGCAAAGTTGCAGGTGCAAGTGTTGGAAATAAAGTTGGTGTTACCTGTGGCAGTGACAAGGCACTTACCACCACCTGCCATAATAACATGGTGACGGTAGTCGCTTCAGACGAGCTCATGGAGTATTCCCCATCCTCAGAAATAAGCAAACCAGTAGATTTGAGCAACAACAACAACAGTGGCAGTACAAATCATCATCATCAACATTCTCAACATTTGGGGCAAGACGCACAAACAACGACAGGAGCAACAATGCCGACCTTTAATAATACCAGTAATAATAATAATAACAATAACAACAATGAAAGTACGTCAAGAAATCTAACTAAACATGTCGTTGGCTCCCTGAGCATAAACTGTGGTGGTGGACTTCTAGTAGATGGGAATAGTGCCAATAATAATCTGAACAATAGCAGCAGTAGCTCTAGCAGCAGTAGTAGTAGTAGCAGTATTAGTAGTGTAAATAGTGGTGGAAGCAACAATAATCATAGTAATAATAACAATAACAACAATGGAATATTGAGTGGGAGTATTGGGATTATTGGGGCTACATCACCTCTCGCATCAACTGCAAGAGTATCCTCAGAACCTCCCACAAGTAACAGCGGCGGTGGTGTTGCGGGAACCGGTAGAAAACTTTCCTTTTCCGTTGAAAATATTCTCGATCCAAACAAATTCACTGGAAAAAATTCAACGTTACTTCACTCACCACATCATAAAAATCTCCTTCCTAGTCCCAAACTTCTTGCTGCACAAGCTGCCGCAGCAACGCAGCAGCAACATCATCACCATCATCATCATGCGCCTTCTTCCAACTTTAGATTCGCTTATAAGGAAATCCACGGTAAGGGGAAATATAAGAAATTTTGCTATTTTTCTCTTCTTTCTGTTTACCTTTCTCAGTTAACTTGATGGATATATGTTGTCCCATAAAATTTTTAATTGCAAAACTTTGTTTGAACGCAAGTTCCATAAGTAGCTGTACATTTTTTTACCATTGTGTAAAGTTTCATTACTTCCTGTCGAAAATTAGGTTTGCTGAAAGCTTGTTCCATGTGCGTGTATTATAAATAGGTAGGATTTTAAGCATTGACTACTTAACGTTTACAAGCGTTTATATATAATATAGAAAGTTAATTTTACAACTGTTGGATTAGAGCATTAAAGAGTATATAACTGTTTAAGTTAGATATTTTTATAGAAACCCCCGATAAATATTTTACGCAATAAATTTGGATTCAAACATTGAAAGTAAATCAGAATTCATTAGTCAGAAATCAAGTTCTTTAGATATTTAATGTATATTATGTATGAAGGTGTCAGATAAAAAATCATTTAAATACATTTTACAAATATTTAAATCACCCGAGTTAGTTCAAGGATCACTTTGTAAAATATACACAAAATGAAAAAGATGTTTGGTCATCTTATATTTTAGATGCTGACCCAGACTCGACAACGACAACACCTCCCAATTCTGACCTTCTCACGTCACCCTGTGAGACAATTTACGGTGACGATGAAAACTCCTGTGATGTTCTCTTGGAAGATGAGAATTTTCGCTCAGAATCAGAATCTGTCACGGGAGATGATCCTCTCTCGCTTGACAAAGGATCTGACGGGAAAGGGAAAAAGAAATCGTCCAAAAGTTCCAACAGTGATACAAAATCTGGTAAGCATCTTGTTAAACAAATAATAAGGGCAATGCTCATGTCCCTCACTCTTTCTCAAACATGTATCAAATCGAACATTCCTCTGTATGCATTGTAATACCTACTAGAAACCATGACAACTCAAACTGGTGCATTTTCCTGTCAACTTGACTTGTTTGACGTTGAGTCTACTAGTCAAAGTGAATTTCCCCCATTTTCACTTCTTTTTCCCAAGTTTTTACCCAAAAGGAAATATCTGTTACTTTATTTGCTCCCTTCCGTACTACTTTGCTGTTTCCCCATATTCCAATGACGAGCATGATGACAAATAAGATGTTGATGGAAAGCAAGGCATTTCTCCCCCTGTAAATTTCTCCAAACAAGAGGGCTAACAGAAGAAAAAGTCTTAGTTTTTTTGGTTGTGAACACAGGTTTATATAGATCCTTAGTCGTTACGTAAATGCCGATAATTCCAAAGGATTCAGAAATGTTAGTAGAGAGAAAGAGCTCCCTCATATAAAAAAATCACTAAAATAGCCATATAAATTGCAATAATGCATTCATAAAAATACAGATAAACCAAACGGTATGTGTAGGAACGTTAGTAAGTGTTGTTATTGGAATATGTCACAATGTTTGACAAGTTGCGAAGTTATGATTTATCAAACTATGTATGGCTGAGTCTCCTTGTCTGACCGGTTAATTCCTTGAAACGAGCTTATCTAAAGTCATCACCAGTTAGGATCATGTGCCATTTCTGAATTATATTTTCTTATTTCCAGAGCTCTGCGGGTCTTGGCTCCTTTGGCTCAGCAAACTCACCTTACTCTGCAGCAACGCATCATCTCCTCTATCCACACATGACTGCTTATTTAGCGGGGGGCAGTGTCTCCAGTGGAGGGGCTTTGGCAGCTGCTGCAGCATCAGGCTCCCTGCTTTCCTATCACAATCCAAACGGTGGACCTCCAGGATCCAACTCCTTCTCATCCTCGTATTTCTCACATTTGAGTCATAATTCTTAATACAGAAACATACACGCACAGTGTAATCGTTGGTGAAATCAGAATCCCCACAACCAAATCAATAAATGCAATAATAATCATATATTATGCTAATTTTAACCCCTGTTCAATGCATTAAAAATCATCAAGTCAACATCCGCATTTTACCCGTGAAACCTCGTGTGAACTGACCTTTAGTGAAAAAAAATCCTTTTTTACAGTTGTCCTACGTTTTCCAGCAGCTGAAACAACAAGAAAATATGCTTGTATGATTTATTCAGAGATAAATAGCAAGATAATCTAAAAACCAAAATTAAGTAATAATCTTCAAGCAACTTGTGAATGATTTTAATAATGATTATAGGGTATAAATACACGTAAAAATAATTCTTGTTAAGATACTACAAATTAGATGCATGCAAATATCCAAGTCAGTATACAGTTTTGGATGTGTTTGTGAGAGTTTCTAATGTGTGCATATATTTGAACGAATGAGAAAGTGTACATGTGCGCGTACCAAAACGAAATGCCAAAAAATAATGACTTTTACAGCATGCATCATTTGAATGCAAACATGATATTATTTAAGTTTATGGAACAATGAACGTAATGTATACCTACACACATATTAATATAAAGTATAGTGACTTAAGATATTTATTATTGTGTGTACACAAAACATAGTTTTGTCAGATTTATATTTAATACTGTAGCTGTGCGTGCATAAAAATATGAACTATTAAAACGCAATTACAACATAATAATCAATTTTTACTGTCTTTTGCTTGCATATGGACACACATCACTGCATTTCTCATCTTGTAATACTCTGAACATTTCTTTTATGACGTTAACAGCCTCAGTCCTTCCGTATTCTAAATAACGCTATATTAAAATATGAATCGTGACTAGTAGATGCCTTTACAAAAATCATACATCTATCAGTAGCAGTTACTAGCAGAAATACAAGGGAAATGACAATCCTACTTATAACAAGATTGTTAAAAGAGAAACCGTCGTTGTCAATTTCTTGAAGACGACAAATAGGAAGTATTTTTTGCTATCAATGTCACTCGCTAAATACATTAATGACGTAGGTATGTAGGCGTAGAGGTATTTTTTTATTCATATTTTTTGAACTATTCAAACGTAAAGGAAAGCAAGCTAGTCATTAGAAATTGAGCGCAATTATGAGGGAAAACGTGTATGCATATTATTCTCTCTTTGAATAAAACAAGGTTTCAAATCATTGAGAATGAATATTCTTTGCTGCTCAACCAATTATTCCATCGCTCATATTGTTGGCACTCATCCTCCGTGTAATTCGTGTACATCATCAACGATTTTTTATGACGCCGTAGTATCTGGTTCATCATCATTGCTGCATTTCGCATAATAGAGCAAACAATGACAACATATTGCATAATAATAATATGAAGGAGTGAAAACAGGTAAAGAGAAATGTATACTCATGTCAGGCTTATTTTGACTGCGTATATTATAGAAGTCGACGACATTGTCGTCACAATTGAGTTTCGTTGTTTACAAACGAGTGAAGTGAGCGAGCGAGCAGCAGGAGGTTCACACTAATGGAGAAAATTTGCTCGTTAAATTTTCACGCTTTCGCTTGGCTTTTTCGTACCTGGATGAAGGTGATTATTATTATGTCATGTCCCCGCTGACTTGTGTGTGAGTCAGTGAGTGAGCTCTTTCTATCAAGCAACTTTTATCTCTTTTCTTCACTTCATTTCTCCTCCCCCAACACCATCATCCCTGCCATTGTTAGCTTACCATTGGCTCATCATGCATCAAAAGCTCTCCACTGGATTTGCGTGCACCTCGTTCTACTTACAGATCATAATTAACAGCAAAACGTTATAATTACGGAAAATTAATCACGGCCCATTGATGATAGCGTACAATAGAGTATTATCAAACCTTCCACCATCACCACCCACATAAATAAGCAGAAATAGAACAGACTCGGTGAATGAAAGGGGAATTTGTAAATATTTCCGTGAATTTCACTTCCCAAAAATAAGTACACATTTCCAATAAACACCACCTGTTTTGAAAGCTTGTTTGCGTTTGAGTACATACCAAAATTGTTTTCTCGTTATTTTTAAATACAACGTTACGTCATCATGACTAACTTTTTTAGTTATTATGGTTGTATGTAATGTACTTGATGCTTGAGATGTAGCCGTTTGGAAACAGGAAGATAAATAAATTGGGATAGCTACATCATTACGCAGCAAATTTCTCATACATACATATGCATGGAACCATATAGGTACATAAACTATTATTCTACCAAAGCATATATAACATATACATTATATAAATGCGTAATATGTTATTCCCCATAATATGTTGTTGAACTTTTGAAACGTGCAGGTGTTTCTGGGAACCCTATTCCTATGCTTCTTTACTATCAATACGATATGTGGAGATGGGTTAAATAATGAAAAAGTACTCATTCATTCACTTTTCCTATACTGCTCGTCGTCAGCATCATTATGTGAAGACGGCGAGGCGTTGCTAATTTTCGACTAATTAGCAAGTTCAAGTTGGATTGAAGCAGAATACTGAATGGTTGTATGTAAAGAGCAATGACTTATTATGCTACTATCCTGACTCGTAACGTAATACTTTTAGCATTGTTCTCTTTGTGATGATACGTGGGATGACTACCTACTCAGGTAAAGATGCATACGGAAGAAGCCTCTAAACGAATGAAATCAACCAAAGGTGAGCACCATTTTTGGTTATATTCGTATAGTAACTTGATAATATTAAATGTACAGTTTCCGGTTAAGTAAGCGTACGGCTGAAAATTATAAGAAATGTATAGCACCTGAGCAGCAGTATTCAAGGAAAACTTTTGATGAAACTTAGGAAAGTTGTTAATTTCTGGAAAAAAGCATAGCTCCAGCTTACACAGTAATTATTAACGAGGAGAAGTAGTGCGGTAGTTCTTGCTAATTTTAATAGTAATATTATTACCATTTGTTATACGTACTACACTAATAATAATGGAATGAAAGAGTGTCTCATCCATAATAAATGTCATCATTAACGCTTCTCTCCCATTTTATCCTCTTTTGATGTATCATCATCACTTTCTCATTCTAGTTTAATACTTTACATTGCTTCATTTTCATTCATTTCCACACAATAAACCAACGAAATCCGCAGCAGTTACCACGTGGTCAATTCAAAAGTAAAGGTTGAGCAAATCTAGCAATGTTGAAAATTATGTTAGACAAAACACAGATTGCGGAAACGTGTTTTGCCTGAACTGAAAGCTTTGGCGTACAATGGTAAGCCGTGGAAAATAGTTTCTTTTCTACTAATATCCTTATTAAGAAATTAGATATATTTTGCTTTGAAAGGTGCAATATTACCTTTCTATATACACTTTTCTCAGCCAAACATCGTAATAATTCTCATCAGTGAGTTTGGTGGAAGGAATCAGTGTTGCTTCAATGATCCCTTTCTCGTCACTTTGACATGCCTTTAAAATAATCATTTGGAAAAGATAGGTGGTAACTGTTTCGCTCTCATTAAAATTTATTGAATCGACCTTTCATTTGCATGCGGAAAAGTTTAAAAAACAACCAACTCCCAACTAATTATACCACCATCGCCGCTACTAAGCTACTTGTTTTAAAAGGGAGAGTCTCTTCTCGTTGTGTGTGGGCGCCATTATCGTCGTCGCATGCATAAGTGCTAATATAATTTAAGGGACTCCGAGTCTGGCTTCATGCGAAAATTGGTCAAATTACATCATTACCACATTTATATACTATGATCATATACCAAAGTAGCCTCATTTCTTTGCTAGAGAGAGAAAGATATAAAAAAGGGAAGCAAAAGCAATTACATATTCCATCCAGTAACAGCCCCAGCTAATTAGCAAGCTCCACAACAATAAATAGCGGAGGAGCAAGTAAAGAATGTTAATTTGAATCATCATCATGTTTACCGTTTAAGAGTAAATCACATCATTAGTACTTGTGCTACTGGTGGAGGCTCCTATTGCTTCCATACACCAGGGACAACCAACTGAGCAAGAGGATAATAACAATGCTAAATAACAGAAGGATAATAATAAACTTGTGCGATATGTAAGTATGGTCCTTTATATTAAAAATGGGCATAATGAAACTGCTGGGTTGACAATGCTATATGTAGGATGTATTGTTACGCTGGACAGGGAAGGAGAGAATGAAAAATCTAAACTGTTACGGTTTCTCAGTTTTCAGATGAGGAAAATGGTCTGATGTAAAGCGTTACTACTACATGCACACACAATACAATCCTGCTTTGTACACCTCCTCCTTTCATTTAACTACAGAACTTGCCTTTCTGTTTCATAACGTATCGCGTGAAGTTGTAATGTTAATAACGATGATGATAGGGTTGCATCATTATTAAACGTCAGGAGAACTATTATTGTTTCACAATTTGTTTTGTGATGATGATCATCATCATTACCATGTCCAACCCAACGAAACGCAACAGAAAGAAACAGGAAGGATTCTCTTGTGTCCCGGTATTTGCTTCTTTCGGAATATTAAATGCGTTCCTATATGGTTTAGTGGATTATAAATATTTAAGTTTGTTTTAAACGATACGTTCAAGTAGTGAATAGAGAGTGTATATATACGCAGCAAACTCTGAACAAGAATGTGAGACAAAGTTGGAAAGACAGACTTTTTCACAAGCTTTACATAAAACATGCTCATTTGTCCGCACAATATACTAGAGTCCTCTTTCAGTTTTATTCACACCAAACAATTCCTAGAAAGGGATATTATATAAGGTAGCCAAAGTAAAATGCACTTAAAAAAGTTTTCCACTGTTTAACAGAAAAGACTTGTACTCTCTTACGGAAGGAGAAAGGAGAGGGTAGGTGACACTAATCTTACTTTTATGATATTTTATTATGATAATATGGATATAACATGCAATTCACAAAATGGAAGAGGTGCTCCGCTAATATCTGCTCTTCTATGACTCTGCCTCTCATTGTCAACGATAATTCGGGAGAAAAGTAAGAAAGACCACAATAACATTTTAAGTTCTTCTGGAGAATTCCACATTCTCTCTCTCTCTACTTTCCATGTTTCCCAACAAGATTTCCACTGGTTGTGTGGCTGGTTTGACTGAAACTGATGTTGTTAAAACCGGGTGACTTGTGAAAGTTTCTGGTTAGTTTTCACAGAAGTAGCATTTCTACTAGTTGGTGTGGGTTGGTGGTGCCTGGAAATGATGCCATCTGAACCAGATAATAACTTGCATAATGTGAGCATGTGTGTGTGATGCTGGTGCTGCTTATGATGATGACGGCTAGGATGTTGATGACTCGCTTGTTCCTTATTTTCCTCTTTTTTGGTCTTTTCCCATTTGTATTATTCTTTTACGGTGATGATGACGACTACGGTGGTATGTTATAAGGTTGTAGTCGTTCTAACGACAACGTTGACGACGCCAACGATGATGATGATAATGGCAAGTGGAGATAAAATTGGAGACCGACCTATTAATAAATGAGTGTCCCAAGGGTACAGTCATAAATTTCTATGTGGATACATAAGTATACAGATATAACTTTAGCTTTATATATGGAATAATATGTGTATCTGTACCACATAGCGTGTATAGACGCACATTTACTCTAAATAATATTATATCATTCGGTGGTGTGATGATGGCGATGGTGGTTATTATTGTGTTGTCATATCATCTTCTCTCTCGTGAATATTATAATAATAATATGTATATGTGTACTTATTTACGTATCTGGGGAGAAATGCGAGCATTATGATGTGTTTAAAGGGCAACCAACCACTTTCCAGAGAAGGTTCATAACTATCATCATAATGATATGATCGTATCTTGGCAACTGTTTAAGCAGTAAACGAGTGGCTAGGTTTTTCTGTAAGGCACCGTATGTACTTATTTATTGGGAAGTATAACGGTGTAGAATCGCACTGTTTACAACCAATCCACACTGCCAATATATTCAGTGACAATAAATTATTCGCAGTAATACACTAATTTTGTGAATGTTTTCTTTGCGAAATACACACTAAACCGATCCAATTAAACGCAATAACGAAATAACATTCTCGTGATTGCGCAGAAAAAGAGGAATGAAAGCGACAAAAGGATGGGAAAGGGAATTTAGGAAATGTTGAAATTAACTGCGACCTGGATTTTATGTTGGTAGGAATTTTGATAGGGACGAAAATGAATATTTGGTGTAGTAATAGCAGTTGAGTAATAATAACAGGGATGATTGCAACAAAAGAGCAAAACTTGTGCACAAAGTTTACCTATGGGACTGTCAAGCACAAATTACAAGTTATCTAAGTCATTACCATTATGCTATTACGCCAAATCAGATAAAAATGTGTTTTTCTCGTTCTTGTATTTCATGTGCCACTTATTTTATACGATAGAGATAAGTAAGTAGTGAAAGGGAGAATTAGAGGAGAGCGTGTTGTAAAAGTGATCCTTTTGGTGGATCACAAACATGAAAAATTATATGGAGCAACTCTCCATATTATAGAAACGTTGAACACCCACGACTTGTTTGCTCATTCTGGAGGAATCCTCTTCATTACGCGATGTTTAAGTTTTTAACAAGCAATTTATTTATTATCTGCTCTCCAAAAACGAAATGTTTTGGAATCGCTAAAAATAAAATTCGTGATAGTAATGAAATACGCACTACTTATCAACTTTTAAACAACAAATTTCCTAACAATTTTTGAAACAAATTTGTCAACATTCGAATAAGTTTTAAGTATCTAAGATTTTATTTTTGGACCTGGACTGGATATAGAATATACTTTATGGACTTTATTATCACTATTATCTCTACGATAGACGTTTCATTCAATGGAGACAAGGGCTCTTCTCTCCATGCAACATTCAAACGACACGATATCTCCTAAAATGTCTTTCTTTTTTTGTCGCTCGCATGTAACTACACTGCCATTGACTTAAAAATGTAACAAGGGAAGGGCACCATTTATGAGAGCAAGTTGGAGAAACAGAGAGAATGAGCAAGTTTAGTGGAGAGCGAAGAAGGAAGAAAGGAGCGCAACTGAATATTTAATATGTGCAATTTCCACTTCATATCCGAACATATTCGCAGAGGGAGTTGTGAATGAGAAAAAATGTAGTGTCATTTTCCTTTCGATATCACTGTAGATAGGGCCCCAGAGACTTTCACTACAAGAAGGATGAGGATAATAATGTCGCCTTATTGCATTACACACCATCTGTAACGACATAATAAATGTAATAATGGGTCCTGGAGACTCAACTCGACCAGCTCTCTCTCTCTTCTCGCTCTTATTCTCCTTGGCACTTGTACTACTCCACTACTACTTCTCGTACAAACGAGACATACTTACTTTTTCAGCTTTTACTCCAACTACGTCACATAGCCCATAACTTAGCTGAGTATATAGCATGGCAAGCGTTTTTATGTCCTGGATAGTACAAGGAGAAGAATGTGTGTAAAAAATGAAATGTGGACCGAATCGTAGAGAAAACAAGAAAGAAAACGTGGTGTGCTTTCTAGGATGACTCGGTGCTCTCTGGAAAAAAGTATACAAGAACAAATATAAAGCTTGTGTTGGATGGTGGAGAAGAGAGGAACGATCAAATTTTAAAATACATAAAAGACATTTATTGAGCAACTATCATGGTCGTCATCATCATCAACGACCCTTACGGTCGCTGATGCTAAGTTTATTTATTATTTATTTGTGGTGATATGAATCACGTTCCCTTCAAGATAAACATGTGCAATCCAATAAGCACAGTCATGAAAAGGTCCTTTATAGAGAAAACTGTCATTTATGGAGGTAGACATATTACATCGTTTTTAATGAATATATATTCTATAAATGTAACAACAAAAATACAATTGATCGTTCGTTTGCCACACCGCTAATTTTCTTGTATACCATTTTATATTGCTTTACTTTTACATTTTTTAAATGATAAAATACGGCTTAGATTACACAAGTCACCAGACCATTTTGTCGTTCTTTTCGGTTAGGATTTTACCGTCTTATGTGAGAGTGAAGAAAAAAATAAGTATTTAATATTTCCTAGGAAGAGCAAATGAGGGAATAATGGGTTTCTGTACTTTGAAGCGACCAAGGTCCCTGCAAAAGATGCCGCTTTTTTGATGGTTCATTTTTTATTCTTTTACTTCTTTACACAGTGAGCGCAGAGGACAGCATAGAGGAACTCATGTAGAGAGATAGACCCGTCGTAAATGACATGGAATCCTAAGCTTAAACGAAGCTTGCAGAATACGATATCATCTTCTGTTGAATTTACAATGTAGCGTGTGATTTCATAGTGCGGAAGAAACATGTTTTTAAGGTACCATTTTGCACTGCATACTGCAACATCATACTATTATCTTCACTACAACTAATTGCGAATGTTGTAATAAGGTCATCTCATCACCATACCACGAAACAAATGAGGATCTTTTAATGAGGAATTTTCCCATTGTTTTATTTAGTCTGCTCACTATTATTTTCGCGTGTATTCATACATTATATCGGGTATGTGTGTGCTTACAACCTTCAATTATAACTATTATTTTGCCGACAAAACTCAAAGTTACAGGATGGTGGTGATAGTGATGATTGCCGCAGCGACAAAGTAGAGAGGAACTGAGCCATACACTTGTTCTTCACACATGAAACAGAATCATTTGTGTCACTATTTGCTCTTTAATATTGATATTTTTAGTAACTAACTCATCCTCATTAAAATAACCTTGTTGTTTGGGAGAGTTTTCCATGCAGTATTAGTTGAAGCATTTATGTTATGCATAATATGCTCATTTAAACAAGTGTTGGAAAGTAGTGGAAGCAAACGTGAAGAAAAAATTGGTCATGGAGATATAATATTCACAATTCAACATGTCATTAAATTCGTAACAAATTCTCAATGAATGTCAAAGTGAAACGTAAAATGACATGGAATGATATTGAAATGTAAAAAGTCCAGACGGACGGACAGGCCGGACAATAACATTTTGTTTCCATTCCATAATAATTAATGTGTGTGGACACGCTTGGGAAATATTGGAGCGTCATCATGCACCACTTACCGGTCTTTATAGCCTCTTTAGAATTTCCCGAAAAGGTAAAATGGTTCAGTGCATTTGTGGCGGTTGAAATAATGACGGTGGGTATATGATGATGAAGAGAGTGAAGAAAAATTTTGTTTCCATCTATTTTTCGGTAGAATGTAAAGCTTGAATAATGATTTGACGGACAATAATAACGAGAAACAATTAGCCTTTATTGGCAGCCGTTGTGGTTTTGAAGGAAAGAGAACAAGCCGCTATATGGTGTTATGTTGGCTAGCTAAATTGATTCAAAGTGGAAAGGCCGTCAGCGGCCTTAGTCGGCTTACGGAAATCATGACTCCCTAAATCCGGTCGGATTAAGTATCCATTACATTTATTATTGTTGTTTATTGTTCATTTTGACGACCATTCCATTCCGGAGAAGGGAGTCAAGATCTTATGGTCAAATAAAATAGTTATAAACTGATATTGGCTCCCATTATTCTGTTAAATTCAGGGTAATTTACTCTTATTAAATTACATCTTTTTGGTAAAGAAACAATTGCGCTTATTGTGTATAAAAATGCGGAAATTCGACAGAAAAAAAAACTTTTTTTCATTCTCTCTCGTCCTCATCTCCAGCCTACAAGTCAGTATTAGAAAAAGTGAGGCAAAAGGGCAGAACAGTGAGTCACATCTGCACAGAAGCAAAATGTAGTGGGAAACCGGTTGTGGCTTTCTGGAAGGCAGCTGGACCACTACCACTGCTGTACCAACACCAAACCGTCATTCAACCAGTAAGAACTAGAGAACCTCCGCCATCTACTACATTCTCCGTCTTATGCTCCTGGATTCTCAGTAAAAATGTCCCTACGTTACGCATGACATGCTGCAAATAATATGGGAACATTTAACATTTTTTCTTGTCTCTTTCACTCACCATTTTCTCTTCACCAATTGAGCAGCAGCGGCAATAATGGAAATACTTTAGCTAATGAATCACCGTGTTAAATATTTGGTGAGTAATGAGGATGATTAGTTGTGTTTAACCAACACCGTCAAACCTTAAAAAGACACTCGGATTCTCTGATGCACATTGGCTTTTCCTCAATAATCTTGTCTTTTCTCATTTCAATTACGCACGGTTATTAACAAAATATGGTAGGTTGCACTTGTAAGTATTGAGGCTATAACCTTTTTCCTGCCGACCGAGCTGTCATTCATTTACGCTTGTTAAACCTGTGTGCTTGGAGGAGTGCCTCACATTTTTATCTATTTTACTGGCATATATATATGAACACGGTTTTAAGAAATGCGGAGGGTGAGGTTGTCAATTTATTGTTTTCAAAGAAGGTTTCAAAAAATTGCAGAGCATTTTGGTGACACATTTTCAAACTGGTTGTACATGGTTAGAGGATCTTTATTCGAGATTTTACGGTGGTTCAGCCTTGTCAGATAATTATAGTGTATATCCCATCCCCTTTTAATCATGAAACGCATAAATATTTAGTGCAGCATGAAAGTTGAAAGCAATTCTAAAAAATGATGAGTTTGGAGCATAAAAATAGTGTGAATGATAGCAAATCATGGTAGAATAGATATACAAAGTAAAAGGCCCGCATGATTACAAATTTCATTGTTGTAACTTATTCCATCTGTTTCTGTTTAAAAAGAGGGAATTCAGAAATAGACCCTTTTGCTGGGTTGACTGAAATAAACGGCATCATTCATAAGTCAATCTAAATAGTTTTTTTTGGCTGCGCGCTTTCATGATGTGGTTTTACTAATTCGTTTAAAGGCTACCGCATCGGCAGTGTACAAACACACGATAATAATAGTGTGAACAGAGAGTACCTTTAAATGGGAATTGACAGACTAGTTAAATGAATAGCTTGTAATACCAACATATCTAAACAAGTAGCTTGTACAAACTGCACAGCATGCTCGTTCTTTGCTCGCTACGTTTCACTTGAAAAGGGTGCGTTTCTTATAAAAAAAAAGCTCAGTCGGGCTCGGGTTGATGGGCGGGTGTCATTTTAATATACCGTTCACAAAGAAACAAAAATTGTTACATGATGTGGTCCACTAACAGGCTTGTTTAGGTAAAAATCATTTCACTGAATGGATCCATAATGAAAGTAAAAAAATGATGTTTGCTTTTAACCAGCGGCACATATTGTTGTAATGAATTAATAATATAATGAAGTTGTACGAAATGAACTGAAATGATACCGCTGTCGCTACCACCATCATTGCAACAATAATCGGACACACTGCTACCTTTGTAGCGATATCACATTACAAAAATGCTGCCTTACTGCCACAAAACCCGAAAGGATCCCTTAGTCCCTTCTCACATTTCATGTAAATGCGCTTCATAGAAAATTTCAACACGGTTTATGTTCTAAAAAGAAAATACCGCACTGTGAATGCAGTGTTAATTAAAGTCGGTATTAAAGCAATAACAAAAAGAGGCTTTATTTTTGTTCGAAAATAATCAATTATTTGACATTTAAACTAGCCGATTTAACAAGTATGTTGGTATATTCTATAGACATGGCTGAATGATTAAACTGGATAAGCCAACTATGTAACCTGTGGATTAAGCTTCCTTTCTGTAATAAAAATTAAGGCGAGATACATGAAACTGATTTGATAATATTCCTCGAGTTTTTTATTATTATTTGAAGGTAAGGACCTTCAAATTCACAATCGATAAATAAATGTTTACGCAACCGTCTTAAAATTTCATTCTTCTGGGAATCAATGAAAATTGGTTGACGGTTTTCTTTTAACTGCAAATAATAGAAAAGCCAGCATCAATTTAGGACTATCCATCACCTACCCAAGAATCCTTTTCTCTTCCATTCCATGTGGATGGACAATCATTTTCCAAATCTTTTCAAGTTGTTTGATCTTGATCCTCCGCGATCTGTTTATTATGGTGGTGATGGCATGTCGGCATTGGAGATGCTTCTTGTGCAAACAAGAGTGGTAGTTGGTGGTAGCGGTGGTGGTGGTGCAGTGGTTACAAAACTAAGGATTTTTCTTTTCATGTTTGTACTTTGGTTACTACACATACTAAACATACTACATGTAAATCTAAATCCATCCATAAAATCATCCACTCCATATTCCCTCCGACCTTCTCGATCCTCTCCACTCCCGATAAAAGTATTGCATGTAAAGTATACAGGAGCAAAGAGTTAAGCTAAGATGTCGGGTTTACCAAATAAATACCGATGTACAACAAACGAAACACATGAAATGTGTACAGTACATAATATCCAGAATGCCGTCGTATGCAAATATTTCAAGAAAAAAATGGAGTTTTATCACCGCCACAATCATCCTCGACTTTTTTTACTTTTCTCTTTTTTGACGAATTGAACCACTCACATTGATCTTCTTCTTGAGGACACATCATCCCCTACTCCAACATCCTGGGAGACGAGGACGGATAAATGGAGGAATAAAGTAAGAAAAGATGTCAACTTTTACTCAATCCCGGATTTGCATTTTCCTTTCCAAGCGTTAGAAAACATGATGTATTTTGGGTGTGGAGCACTAGTGCTTTTTCACTCCGTTTTATCACCCGTCACTTTCCTTTTTCTGTACTAAGTAAGCGTATTCAACAAAATTGACGGTATGTATGCATGTATGGTATAAAATGTACATGTAGTGTAGTAATAATGTATTGAACGAACATTACCTACCTACAAATTGGCCGTGTACTAGTTCATGGAAGTAAATAGAACTTAATTTTAGCAACATTGCTGAAAAATACATGGTGAATTATTACGTTAATAAAAACGGTTTTTAATTCAATGCTAGAATGAGAAATTGCAAATTTTGGCATTGGTTAATCAAGGTTGAGCCTTAAAAGAAAATTTCTTCTAAACCTTGGAAAATCTAGTTTGGATTGCAAAGAAATGATACCCATATGATATCTGCGTCTTGAAGCATCATGGTCATGATCTATTCATTGATAGAACTAACATGGGAAGTTGAGTATTTTCCCTTTCATGGATGAGCAATGAAAATTAAAAAAAGATAAGGTCATGCCTACACTACATTAAACTCGACTGTGATTTTTTAAAAAAAATATCGTGCTTTATTACTATGAGTGTGCTCCTCACAATTGTCAGAGTTAGTGAAAATACTTACATACAATTGTAATATATGATACTCGTTCCCTCATAAAGGATTGCTTGAATAATTACTCATCACTGATTGACATGATCATTTCCAAAACTGCTAAAGACGACATTTCTTCAACAGTCATGGAGGAAGTACAAATCAGCACGGTAATTCATTATAAATGCAGCCAGAAGCTCAACCATGTTTCTCACAAAAGCTATGAAAGCGTAAGTTGATATGATATACATATATGTTCTTGTTCATTTCCCTTACCCTTTCTTGACTAGCTTGCCTTAGCACAATAATGTTAAGCAATGACAGCATTTCCAAAATTGTATCATTTCGTGGGTAAATATGTTGGCATTCTAAATAACGTGTGAAACAGTTTAACTCATCATAATAAAACCGATAATCAGATCGAATGCGTTAAATGCTTATTAAATATATATATCCTGTATTGCAGTATAACTATCGCTACGAATCATGTATCTACATTTCTCTACATCCGACATTACACCTTGTTTTCCCGTAATGCATTTTACAAGCACAGTGAACTTTCCTTGCAGCAACCAGAGAAAGATCAGGAAATCAAGATAAAATTATAATATCTGAATCCGTACATTAAATAGTCACATCAGTCATCAACAGCTCTCGCGTGCTGTGTGGCACATGGTCCAACACAAGTCAAAAACCAGCCCTTATAATGAAATTCACAATATATGATAGGGACAAAAAAAGGCCGGCAGAATAAGTGAGGGTCGTACTTTTGGATGTATTAATGTTGCTGGAAGGATTTACGTATTTTCGATAGAAGGCATGCTGTTTCAAGTGCCTATACATATCAACAGGCAATAAACCATAAATAAACCTTGTAACAACAACAACGCCAACAAATAGAGTAGCATTCACAGTTTCTAACAAACTCCATGAGAGAGCTTGTTGCAGTCCCGGTCCCAGTCCCTAACAACTCATAAACATGTAATCTGTAGTAATAATATAAACATCAGGAGAAGAAATTACATGTATTATTATCAGCATTGGAGCTTCCACAGAAATTGTAAAGTTGGAAACATGTTATTACGATGTAGACTTGTCATTTGACAAATTACTGTGTACTTTGTCGGACAACGGATAAGGCAATGGCCAGTTAGTTGGTTGTACTTGATCTTTTACCATTTGCCGGAATAATGAACAACATAAAATAAGCATTAAAGAGAAAAATAGAGAGTCTTTCAGAGTCTGATAAAACGTTAAATACATAAATACATATTATTGAGTTTAGGAAATAATGTGTGTACTAACTGTACACAGTTTTCTGATCATCATCATCGTGTTCGTCGTAATAATAATAATATTGTTGTCATCGAAGGATTTACTCTACTCTCCCCATAACATGTATTGGTATGACTTGAAAAGCTGTTAAAACTTGCAAGACAGAGTCGTAAATCCTTTTAGAAAAACAACATAAAAATGTATTTTATTGAACGGGTGGACGATTTTGTCGCGTGTATTGGCCTTCAATATTCAATCCGAGTTAACAAGCCTCTGCATACACATTCCTAAATACCTAAATGGCTTACTTGTTGAGTAGTTTAACTGCATGTGTGCAAAGTTCAAGAGAAAGGGAGAGGTGACGATGGAGGATCAGTTTATGAGGAAACGGAAATTCAGGTGACAACAGATTAACGTCTCAATGTTGTACATACAAAAGTAGACTAACTTGAATATAAAGTATCCAATATTGGTCTTCCTGATGTAATTTGGTTACTAGAATGTGAATTGATCGACATTTTCAGCGTTTTGTTTAAACTATCGCCAAAGCAGATAACGTTGTTCACGTGCATTTAATGCACACATATACATATGATATTACCTTAAATGCAAATCACTTTACACGAGCAAAAGTGTCAGCCATTGTTATTGATTCCAGACAAATCACACGAAGAAAATTAATAATCCGTCATTTCAGCCATCAATCTATTCAAAAATTTCCATGGATATTCAAATTGGAAACTAGCTGTTCAAACTAGATAAAAAGTCAACACCACCATCATTCCCGTGGTTATCATCATCACCATTACCATCGCCATGACTCAGATTGAAAAGGTTTTTTTTGGTGGAAGGAGGAGCATCCTCTCAAAACGGTCTCAGCTCACTTGAACGTAATAATGATCACCACTTCTCACAGACAGATAATATGTTATAACATTATATTCCCACATCATTTTCATCAAAGAGCAATTTTATCATTTTTCTCTCTTTCCTTACGCTTATATAACGGAACAAACAGAATCGCAGTAAGTCTCAAAATGATTACGTGGAAGGAAGCATGTGCGGTGGAGTAGGGATGATGATCATGATCACTACTACTACGACGAAGAGAACGATAAAGGAGAAAATTGAGATTGCTCTGCAAACAATTACCAACTGTTTACCGATCTATTTTCCCCCGTTTATATCATCATCATCAGTCATCAGCAACAGTACCAGTAGTGAAATCAGAGAGTGAGGAAAGTAGAGAAAGAATCGAGTTGAGACTGAATAACTTTTAATTATATAATGAACTGTTGTGTGTGCATGTGTGTGTGTTGTTATTGTGTGTGGTGTGGCGATGCACGGGTTGGTGCGATGGTCCTTTTCCTTCCTCACGGCTCGCACACACAGAAAACTTAAATCGATATACACATCCCTTCCTTTTGAATATTATCATTATACTCGCGTGACTGACTTGCACTGCTTTATTATTATATGATTTTTTTTCTTTTGAACTCTACAACCCTATCTATTTTTTATCACTTCCATCCCATCGGCTTTGACTCCCATCTCGTATTACCATTAAACTACATCTAGTCATATCATAGCGTTCTCATCATTATATTTATTCATCATGAAAAACTCACTCCGAGCAAGAATTAAAAGGAGAATTGGAATCAATGATGACAAATGATAAGAATCGGCAACTTGGCTCTGCCAACTTATGCTATTCTCACGGACGAGCGTAAAAAATATACATACACAAGACCAGCAGACTACAAGGGAGAAGTAAGGCCACGGAGGCTTAGCTAAAAAGCAAAGCTCCAATCAGGGTGCTTTGTAAGCGGATGGCTTAACCAATCAGCTGCCTTTCTAAGCAAAGCAATCTCATACTTGAAAAAAAGTACCGGGAAGACGTCTGCTGCTGCAGAGAGAGACAAAGAAGCTGATTGCATTTTTGTATGCATGAATCAGATGTTTGTCCACTTCACGCAGTTGGACGAACCAAACCAAGCGCAGTTGGATGGGAGTAGGCGTGGCGTATGTGGTCTTACTTCTCCCTTGTAGTCTGCATGTCTTGTAATATGTATATTTTTTACTCTCGTCCGTGTGCTATTCTAGGAACTGTTGCCGTTCTCTTCTCACTTTTTTCACCGGAGTTCAATTCAATTCAAGCTCAGTTGTTCGCTCACTCATTGATTCCATTCTTTTTTGCATAATGCCGTGCCATGTCAGGCTTTGATTTTTGTGTACATACCGGTCACAAAAGCCACGTTACTGCTTCCAGCAAAACATTCACTATAAAATTTCCTGCCGTTTCTCGCTAGCTCGCTTCCTCTTCTTCGACTCAATTCTCCTGTAAAAAGCTTTCCTATTGCTGTACAATCTCTCTCGCTTTTGAACAGAACTGAATCATTTTTAAATCTACAGGGAAAACAGGGAGTTTCAGGGAAAAAACTTTTTATACCATTTATCTTTTCACGTGTCCTCTATATACACCACCTTGTTTTGAATAACTGTATGCGCATATATGGTAAGCACGGCAGAGTTTCAACTTTCACAAAAGGTGCTATGCATGCTAAGGAATTTCTTGTACATGTAAATTTGATGCAGGTAAGGAAGGATTTTTCCTTTAGTGCGCTGATTGAGATGATTTGATTATATCATCATTTTCCACAATTGTGAACTTGTGCATTTAAAGCAACCTATCAAATAAGAGATGCTTAATGTCATGAGAGTATATATACCTTGCATATATCCATTATACCTATCTGTACAATGATTCTAATAGTATTTCTAGATATTTATTATTATGGCAGTTTATGGTGCCTGTGAGTATTTATACAAGCAAGCCTAGCATACCTAGCTACTATTATTTTATCATTTTATAATGGATTTAATACACTTTCAACAAGAAGACTGACGAGAACGAAAACGACGGAGCTTTTAAATTAAAAGGTTATATTTGCACTGGAGAGAAAAGAGAAAGGAAAAAAGGCGTATGTGGGATTGCTGAGTAAATATTTGTAAACGCTCAGTTCGCTAGAAAATTAAGACTTGCTGAATTGAAGCAAGAGCAGCAGTTGTAGATGTATAGCAGGAACTACTTGAAAAAGAGTCCATGCTACACCATCAGCAACATCTTGGGTCCGCAGTTCGTGCCCGCTTATCAGCTATACCCTATGACGGATATTTCTTATTACAAAATATTTTTCCCAAAGAAAGATGAAACAAAATGGATCTAGGCATATATTTCTGATACTCAATTGCTAATTATGGACACGATTACGATTACGCTGTTCAGTGAAAAATTAACATTTTATTACACTCCACTTATTAGCATACTAATTCCATTTCATCATCCATTTAAAACAGAAGGCAATATAATAATTTAGTAATAGGTCCAAGATTTAGAAAGAAGGACAGACGAACCAATACATCTCATAAAATAATAGCATCGGCTATACATTTAGTAAACAAGTGGAAACTCCACGTTGCACTACTGGGACTTTTCACTGGCTAAAAAGTATGCAGCATAATAGACCAGACTACTGCACTGTGGGATAATATATACGACATGGCAAGAAGAAACGATAGAGTTGAGTAAACCTAAACCATCATCAGCTTCATCCTCTCCTGCTACATTACTTCATCATGCTTACTTTTTGCTTTTACCCTTTTGCTTGTGTTGATATTACGCTCTTCACCAGCTTTGATGGAAATTAGTAATGACTTTAACAATTAGTTAAATATGGACAAATGGGCTATACACTCTCCTTCTCTCTTGCTCGCTTTGAGTTTTTACTTGGCTGTGCAGTCCTGGTGGTGATCTGTGTTTGTGTGTGCTTTGCTCTCTCTACACTTGCTGCCTAGCACTGCACAGATTTTAATCTCCGAGGAATTCTCCTTTTTTCAAGCGTTCATCATCGTCATCATCGATATGGTGCTTTAGTAGCTTTTACTCCTACTGGTTTTCCCGTGTGTTGGTTCAGTTTATATGGTGGAATGAACGGATGAGTGGGACGAACCACTTGGTTTGGCATAGGCATATACATCGCAGGAGAGAGAGCATTTTTTATTTCGCATATTTTATTCAGTTGCTGATGTAAATCTAATTTACCATTCCTTTTTAAGCGTTACATCGTAATATCCTTCTACGTTCTATTGGCTGAACACTGGTCGTTATATATTTTTAACATTAATTTTTTCTATCAATTTCAATAGAAATGAACTGGAAACTTTTGTATTTCAAACTGTCATGAGTAAAAATGAATGGTGACATAAATATCTTAAGTATGTATGATTTTCATTTAATTGTTTAGATAAATAAGAAATTACATGCATAGTTTGATAATTTTTTATAGAAAATTTGGCTTTGACCTTTCCATTTTGGCATGTTAAATGCTATATGCATACACACATAATATATGTCGTGTGATTCAACTGAAATGTGATGAAGAGGTTAATTTATCCTCATGTCACGACCGCTTTCTATTTATAAGTATTGGTGGTGCAACCAAGTGGGAGAAAATTGATGATAAGGTTGTTCGTGGAATGACAAGCGTTGGGAGCAGAACACAATAGGGAGGAAATCTGTGTGAATTACTGAGTGAGATGATTTTGTGTTGTTCGATTAATTTGGGAGTACATGTGTTCCACTAATGTAAACAATGACACGGAACACGTTGATAAATTGCGTTACATTGCCCAGTGGTCCATCCAAGTCCCTTGCCACCTCTTGTACAAAGACACAAGCTCACTTTACATTTTACATACAGACAAGATGCTCTTGTTATATGCCCGTTAATAATAGCACCACTCTGATATGTATATCTACAAGTTTGTATATCATTTTCTTTCTTTTGTTGCTACTGTTGCATCATCACATGGAGCGATATGACACATATATTTGCCACTTGAATCTTCATCATCAGCATCCTTCTCGTCATAAAAGTTGGTGATGGCATTAAATAAAACACATATAAGAAATACGAATGCACCACGAGATAAATATGAATGCATAGATGGATTGGTGTTGTTACCATAATATGTCTTTGTGTTTGTCGACAAACTGATTTTTTTCTTTCTCATCTCATCTCTCTTTCTCTCTCTAGAGGCCAGAAGCGGAAACCAATGTGTCAATCATACTCAACTGAAAAACTGGATCTTGTTATGAAGGTAAGTACATATAAATGACGTGATTCTTTGTGTATGCGAGTGTGTGCTCAGCACACATGTACGTTTGGGTGAATGAATGAGAAAAACCGAAACCAGGGAGAAAAAATTTTAGAATCGAAAGGGACAACAGACAAGCAAGTCGTTGTCCGTGGGACTGCTTTTGCTGACAGACAAGAACATGGTTGGATGATGAACATGAGGAGAGTAAGAAGGGTCGAGGAGGAACGGACTGACTGACGGACGGAGGATCCCTCTTGTCTTGTAGTTGTGTAGTAGCACAGTGATCAGTCTTAAATCTCAAGGGATTAGTAGCACGTTCATACATACGTTATGTATGTACGGCGCGCGATAAATAATTTCGATCCAATCCAATCTAATACCAAACAAAATCTTTTATTCTCCCTCACTGCTTGCCACTACAACTCCGGTGTCCGGCATGGCACAAGGAGCAGTTGTTGCACTCACAACTACTGATCTAATATCGTATGATGACGCGTTTAAATATTTAGTGAAAATCATGCCCAGAATACTACCGCGACGACCATAAGAGAAGAATGCATTCATTCATTCTGATTTACAGCGGAATCAAATAAACGCGTACGTATAATAGGCATGTATTTATATTGCTGCTCAAGTTGTTGAGTTGTGGTTTACACTTGTATACTTTCTCAGACAGTTTGATTCAACATTCAACTGAGATTTTAATGTTTACTGTTGGAAACCAGGAAGGAAGGGAATGAAAGGAAAAAATATAAAAGAAAATGTGTAATATTAACGGTTTGTCGGGGAAAATGGAATATTATATGGAATAAAAAATGAAAGAGATTTTTTTTCTGCCATAGTTAGGGTGCAGGTAGCTAACTTTTACAACCACATGATTGCATGCATGCATGTAGGTAGCAAAACAAGTGAGTAGTGGAGAAAAGCGTTTTCACCATCCATACTAATTGTTATTTGGAACGTGAAGAGATTTACTCAATAATAATTGCATTTTGTAAAAAGGTTAACGTTCATATGTATGTACTTATCGTAAACCCTTTACGTTTAAATGATATTATATTTATGTATCCATCCCATATAATTACCAAGATAACAATTCTATCCAAATCAAACGACTTGGGAAATCAGTTCCTTAATTTTTATATGCATGTACACTTTGTTCATTAGTTCAATTCAGGTGCATGAATGCAGCTTTAAGCTTTCTAAATATTCACTCTCAATGAAGGTTTCGTGACGCTAGTCACTGAAATACAATCAGCGTAAAAGCTTGTTAGTAATCAGAGCTAGGTGTGCGAGGTAAGAATAAAAATTCTTTTGATCTCATAATTAGGTATATCATCCTATACCTACACAAATAACTTACCCCAATGACAGATTATGTAATGATATTTAATGTCATGAATGAAAACAAACGTTATGTAAAATAACAAAGCCTGTGGAAATAACGGTGCACTTGTCTACCTAGGTAGGTATGTATTTACCTATACATTGCAATGCTTTTTAAAATCAATATAGCTTAAGCAAAACATTTATTTTAGGAATCTAATTTTCATGACATTCGCAATAATAGTTATTCCGTGAATTTCATTAATAAATGGAATTTATCGTTCCTTGCTTTACATAGATCAAGTGCGTCGTGCTTTTTATTTTAAGCGAAAGGTCGGTCCAAGGGTTCTGTGTATTTGCATTAATGGATTCAACAATCCAATAGAATCGAGACTAGGGCTAGGTAAACATGATTCCAAATCCGATCAAGGCCACTTGTAAAAAGTGTTTACACAGTTATATATAACGTTTGCAATATCGACTCTGATATAACGATTTTAATTTTATCACTCGAATTTTTTAGGCATGATAAAAGTTTGAGCACAACTTCTTGTTATCTAAAAGAGAGAACTAAGCTGCAAACAATTCTTTCCAAGTACCCGTTGTCATGGCTACGTTAGCGAGGAATAGCACAGTTAATCGAATCAGAGATTGTGTATAAGTGTGTTTTTGTGTGATGGTGCTCCCTCAATTAAGTGGAAGGGATTTAATAGCTTGCTTGGAGGAAATAATTGGGAAAATGGAGTTTTGGGAAAAAAGCAGATTGGATTATAAAAAGAGAGAAAAGGAAAAAGCGGTGAAGGAAGGCGATGCTCATAAATAGCAACAAACGAGCAGAACAACAAAAAAGATAAAGCGATGAAAGCCTCCCAACCTACAATGCCAACATCAGTCAAAAAGAGAAGAAAAAATCCATATAAACAGAGTCTATATATACGCTTCCGGATAATAAGGACGTGCCTACACACAAAAAATGCACAATACATTTAAAGTAACTTCAATTTAGAAAAAGTCACACAAAGCAGCAGTTTTGATCGTTATTTCCAAATAAGCAACATTGTCAGTATAAATGTGAAAAGCAATTTGCAAAGCAGTTTAGAATTCGCAGTATTCCAAATGAAACATTCAAAGAGCAGAAAAAAATTAGCTCTGTCGATACACTTATTCCAAAGTGGAAATGCAATCGTCATTGTTTTTGGATATGGTACAGATTAAATAGAATGCATGAACATGTCGCAATTCCTTTTTCTCCCTTCTCCAGTCATCCAAATGAACATGGCTGTTGTATCAAATAGAAATTTGTGCACTCAATCTCTTTTCCTCCATCTTTTTGTTGATCATCTCAGCTCTCTTGCCTTCAATTGATAATATTGGAAAATGAATAAAAGGGAAGGAAAGTTGGGGTGGTGAGAAAAAATAAGATTTTCCTTTAGTAGTCCAGGCAACAATGCCATTTTCTCCTATGCGGCAGTTGGAAATGGATGTGAATGCGAGTAGTTGTTTTTTTCTATTCAGGAGTGAAAGCAGTTGGTTGATAGGATAGAGAGAGAGAAAGAAAAAAAGAAAATCTGTCTTAATGGTGTGCACTTAAGAAACAAGTTGCTTTCTTTTTAGTTGGAAGGAGGGATAACGGTGTATATAAAATAATATGTGGTCTAAAAAGAGACAGAAAAAAAGTTTAGTAAAGGAAGAAAGAAGGATTGAAGTAAGTCGTTGGCAATGGTAAATAAGATAAGAAATTCTAGAGGAAAATTCAAAGGAGACGGTGCTATTAGTAGTATTATTATAAAGTGTATTCCTCCGTGAAAATAGGGAAGGAGCAGAGCATCAACAGAGAAAAACTTTTTTATTTGGCCTTTCCCAAAGTTAAGATCTAATGTGCAGGATCAATTTACGCCTTTACCCACTAAAAATATCCTTAGTTTTTTTCTACTCCTTTAGTTTATCATTACTGCAGCTTCGACTGCTGTTATTGTAGATGATGCTTGGTCTTTTTGATAGCCTTGGGACATGACGCTAAATTAAACTATTTATCCAACTGGAGCAATTCTACTGCGAATTTGATAGTTTCCTTTTTCTTAAAAGATACTTTTTTTAGTTTTAGTAGTTTCCGCTTGCTTTATTGCTGCTGTGTGGTGGGATTGCTCTAGCAATAAAAACGGAAAAAGTGTGTTTCCAACATTTTCCCATTTACTTCGCATCCGCCTTTTCCGCCCACCTGAAAAAACATACAATCTGCTTTTCGTAATGGGGAGAAAATCAATAAATAAATTTACAAGAAAAGGAAAGCCAAAGTTAACAGTCCGCAAGGGCAATTTGATCCGCAAATTAGGATAATTATTGCACTGAAATGATCAAAACCCTTTTGTAATTATATAAATTATGTTGCTACTATAGTAGTAGATATTAAATATTTGTGAAAAAATTATTTAGCGAGCAGGACGCAGTCACGTAGCTAATTTGTAGGCAACAACGTCGTCCAACTGTGCAAGTTAATTTGCTGGAGAGGAATAATAATGATGACAACAACAAAAATAGTGCAGCAGTGGCTTGGTCGCAGCACGACTGTGGCCAACAATAGAGCGCCGTGTGTTATGTATGCACTGAAGGCCTAATTACTCGGCCCATTAGGTTCATTCGAATTAAATGAGAGAATACATATCGTCGTCGTGACGGGTATTTTTTTCCTTTCCCCCCACACACACCACCACATGTATCCCGGGTTTGTTCCTTGCCGAGAGATAAAGTGGTGCCAAGTCGCTCAACTGGAAAATAGAACCTTGTCCTCTTGGTTGACTCGACTTTTACCATGAGCATATATTTTAAGCATATATTTTCCCAGATGTAGGTATGTATGTGACACAGGACGTGGGACTCTTGTGGAGATGCTGTTTGCGTAAGTACCTATATGAAAATGAAAGGACGACGAACCAGCAGCAATGCTAACAACATGACTGCACCAAATCTCAAAATGCAACCATTCATTACATGTGTGTTTGCAACGGTTTTCGTATAACTTGGGCCGAATAATGTCGTGGCACGCACGCACATTATCATGCATACGCATGTAACCCTTCCAATAGGTACAAAGTACGTGATTTGACTTAAATGTTTTGGGTGGAAGGATGAGCAGGGCGAATTAATGCAATTATTTTGTAGTAAAATTATGTTTTACATTTCTTATTGTTGTTGGCATGTATGTATGTACAGTTTAACATGCGTAATTAGAGATACTTTTGTTGGCCATTGATTTTGTATGATAATACCCAGTCTGTGAGAGGATTCCTAGATTAAACTATATATTGCAGTGTACGTTAAAGAGAAATATCAAAAAGTTAAGCAGATTGAGCCAGAGGTCACGTTAAAGAGTTCAAATCCGTTAAATATGCGCACTCATTCAGAGGACAATGCTGCTAATTCCAGGCAAAATGACCAGACCAAATTTGGAAGACACGAGGAAAATGACAAAATGCAAATTAAATTTACTATGCCATGTCCTCAGCAGAGTAGAGAATGTTTACTTTAAGTTCTTGTGCTACCATAAAAATGGTTTTGTGGTATTCCATTAGCTTTATCCCTTCAGAAGTCTTTATCTTTCCGACAGAGTTATTGTGCACGGTATTTAAGCTTACGGGATGTTGATTATGGTTTGCTTGTGTACAATGTACAATTTTAATTGGTACACGTTCCTTCTGCGCACCACCACCACCACCCAGCAGTAGTATAAATGTGTGCTTATTTGACAAGGAGGAAAGGAAGACACATAATACAAAGTAACAATGTGCGGTTTTTTGATGGAATTACGCACTAAAGCTTGCTCCAAACTAAACTCAAGAATAAAACGGAAATGACGTATATAAAGGAATATATACGACGAAGGCGAAACGGAGTCAGAGTCACAAATAAATGGATTTGGTTACTGAATGAATGGCTTTTTACACAACAAGCAGAAAAACTCGTTAGAACTCGCATTCATTTTCCTGGAAAAGAGCTGAAGCAGACCACTTGAACGACAACGATTATCATCATGATGATGGTAACACAAAAGAACTCTATGTATTTATAAACTCAACTATATACATTATTATACTTACCCGGCTCTATGTATATTATTTTCTTGCTTTCTTACTTACGTGAATGCGCATAATACACTTTTACAGAGATACGGATATGTACTACTTAAGGCAGTCTATCTGTAGATAGCCATTCCTTCTTCCCTGTAGTAAGCATACATACATGGTAAATATTGTAAAAAAACAAGTAAAATGTTGCCATTTGTTACGAAAACCACTTTCTTTCGCTCCCACATTCCACTTCCCCATTGCAGATGCTCTACCTAAACTCTAACCAAACCTCTTCTACCATCAAATACGGCAAACAAGAATCTCCCGTTCTTCCTCGTTCTTAAGACAATTTTGAAGGGAAAAGAGGAAAAACCAAAAGTGCTACATGGTTACTCTGCAAACCCTGCAAACAATACACTGTATAGTGGCCTATTATATGTAGTTGTCTGTGTGCCATGTGCATGTGTACCTTTTACATGTAATCTTGGTTAATACCTCCTTTTATCCCATATATTGGTTGCAAGTCTTTTTCGTGCATGTTTAAATGAAATGGTTGCGGTGCCCGTTTAGAATGGCTATCCATCCGGTGAAGATAAAGAGTTTGGCTCTTACTCAAATTAGTGGAGCAATCAAAGTTTAATTGTCCTTGTAAATATAGGCCGCTACTTACAACCTGGATTTAGAACAAACCCAAGAAAGCACACTCTTTCACTCTGTCATTCCGTTTGTTTCTCTCTACCAGGGAAAAGATTCATGATATTCCTGTATTTACACTGTAAGTCCAGAGCAGTGTAGAGCGCGGAATGAGTTACGTTGTAGTGCATACACCAATTCTTACAGTCACAGCGTTCAAATCCACACGGCTTTGAGCTTGTTGTTGTAAATTTAGTAGGTGCTCGGGTTTAATTCATTTTCATTAATTTTCCCTTGCCTAATCGTACCAGACCCGATTATCCTGTTAAAAAACGTTTTCCTTTTTGTCATCCACACAAATGACACATTGCATTTACTTACTTAAATACATTCATAACAATTAGATTAGTAGAGAACAAGAAATGCTAAATATTGCTACCATTTTATTCTCCTTGTTCAACATGCCTACTTAAGTTTGCAGTTTAAAAGTATGTAATAAAGTTGTGTGAAATCAAACTATACATTCAGCAATGACAAAGTTAATTAGGAATATAGTTGAATGAATTGGCAGACATTATGCTTAAATATCATTGTATGCCAAGTTAGAAGTGCCATCCTTTAGAATAAACCCTTCAGCCTTGGTTCCATATAATAACGTATACAAATCAGCAAACGTACGACCTCCCCAAAAGTTATATCTTTCCACATTCATTGGCATCATCATTCTTGAAACGTTGATTGCTTGTTGTTCCCCCCGTCAATCATATACCTTTGTTTGAGTGTATATTTAGTTAATACGATTTTGAAGAGGATTTAACGTCATGTTTGCCTTCTCATCTCGTCATAGTTTTCATCATGATCGCGGAACGCATATAGAAAACCCTAATATCATATTTTATGTGACAGTCTTCAACAGCAAGTGACAGCTTAAACAAACCCCCGGTTGATGATGCTCATCTGCTTACGCTTCCGATGGGATGGATGGAAAAAGTTTGTGAAAGGATGATGGATGTCATAATGCATAACACACTGATCGTGTGTGGTTAACGATGATACAAATAGATAAACTCACTCGCTTGCTGCTGCTGCTGGGTGGGTAATCTGCAGATCTCATGAAACCAAGTTTTTTACTATTATTTGTTTGTATGCAAGTAAGTACTTAAACGGAACAATGGGAAAAAGGAAAGCGGAGCAGATCAGAAAGTAATCCATCAACGATGATTACTTTTATTGGATTAAATTAAAAATCAATTTAGGAAATGGGAAATATGTACTTAACTGCTGACACAATGTAAATAAACACAATAGATTTTTTGTTTGAAAAGGAAGGATTCTTATCTTCTCGATACAGAAACGATTCATTGAAAGAGGGCCACACGACCATATTATTTACATACCTTTCACAACTTTATCATCAAGTCATAAGATACTCTTCAAGCTTATATTACAAAAAATAGTCATAATTACTTGTGTGTGTGATATCCAAACTGGATGTATCCAAATGCTGATCGCTTTTGTTTTTCAAGCAGAGGAAACGGAGAAAACAAGCATTACTTCGCAATTGTTTTATCCGTCTCCTTATTCGTCAGTTGGAAGTGCATAGACATAACATTACGCCTTTAAAACGTCTTCTCTTACCAAAATCATCATCATTGTCACGTCAAAAGATAGACTTTCCCGATTATGCAAAAAGGGTAAATCTTCATGGGAAAGGAAACAGACGTGTGAAAGTGGAAAAAGGGGTGGATAAATATATATCATGGAATACATTATGATTATGGAATACCTCTATCGTTTCTCCCTCTCAGCCCATTCCAGTAATGTATACTACTTTTCTTGTGCACTTAACTACAACTCTGTATAAACCCGGGTAAGGGTGTAGCTTGTTTAATAGCGAAGAAGTTAATACATCAAGCGAGTGAGATTGGAGTAAACTTATAGAAAGGAAAAGGGTACCACCTCAACTCAACAAACAAGCGCATAGTAGTGGTAGCGGCGGTGGTGGTAGCAGTAGTAGTAAAGTTTAGCTACTAACAATAAGCTATTCCATCATCGTTATTGTGATGATGACTCTCCGCATATTTGATATAGCTTGGAACACTTGACACAAAAGTGTCCTTTAGGTTTCACTATCCGAAGAGAGATCAGAATTTGCTCACATTCACAATTCACATCATCGTCATCATCATCTTAACCCTGTGCTAGTAAAATCAGCTTTAGAGAGATTCGATAAATGTGGCAAGTATAAAATATAGAGAGGATCTTATTAAACTGGCTCTTTCAAGTGAACCATGTCGCATTTATATAGTGGATAAGGATAATATACATAGGTTTGTTGTGTTGAGTAAAGCGGCTGCTTTTACCACCACCACTAAAAAGATTTGTCATGTTGAGTATATCGTTACCAACTGCCACTCACAATCCAAATCACAACTATACATATATCGAGCAAAATGCCAGGAGCGAAGATGCAGATATTTTTTTCTGTCGCTATTTACAACGTAAAACAAAGTGCATACTTTTTTTTACCGCTACTGCTGTTGTTGGAGGCGTAAGAGAACTCGATTTACACGATTTTTTGGGTACAAGGCGCATTTCAATGCAATTCCAATAATATGAGATAATGTAATGTAATGTCAGTTATGTAAGAAGTAAAAGCGATTCAGAAGGCCTGCGTGTGGGGACCGGATGGATGCACGAGGATTTCATGTATAAACACCCAAGCTTTTACCCACGCATCCCATCAAGGAGCACTGACGAAAGGGTGATCCGATTGATTCTTACTTTTCTCTTTTTTATTTTTTCTTGGAAACAGACACAAACACACAGACACATGATCAAATAAATACCACTTAAATATGTATTTACATTGGAAAAGATCTTTTTATTCTGGGTCCAAAATTCCATGAAACGATAAGATGATAAGTGAAGCTGAAAATGTACCTTTTACATATTTCGAAGGTAAGAGGTCTTTCGCTTGAAACGGGAAAAATGTTTATTTGCTCCCTTTTCATGTGGGAGGAATAAAGAAATATTTTCTTCAACCATATTACCAAGTCAGGTTGACAAACAGTTTTGCTTGTTTTTGAGACTTTCCTGGAATTTACTTGTAGGTTAGAAAGTCGTCAGAAAGAAAGTGGAATCTAATTAATATTTTTACTGTTAAATACAATCACTAATCAGTTGAGCACAGTGCTCTCATAATTTTCCTCACTCATGCTCAATCTCATTTGACGTGAAAAAGAGAAAATGTGTCGGTGGTTGCGTTAAATTATCCCAATGACATAATATAAATATGGTGACTGGGCTGCTGTTGGCACTGCAGAAACAAAACAAGCAGGGAACAAATGAGAGTGGTTGTGAATTTTAAATGAAATGAAGGAAGACGTGGATGATGATGGTAATGATTACTAGACTCGTCTAAACCGACACGATGCGTGAATTCCAGCGCTTAGAGGGGTTTATATAAATGGTTTGTATGGATGGAGAGAGTAACACAATGTTTGGATTATTACTTCTCTCGCCGGTTATAATAATGTGATACTTCCTTGCTACTTCTGACATTATTAGAGTTATGCTGCAGTAGTTGCAATGGTGGTCGTTTCTTGGATCCTGGTAACGCTTTTCACTCTTTCTTCGATAAAATATGCATGCACGCCTGAAAAGTTTATGTACATTTTAAAAGATAAAGGGTAGAAGAAGGAGAAAAGGAAGGAAAGTTGTGAATTAAGTAGAAATGGAGAGCGAGAGAAGAAAAGGAGAATAAAGCTTAAAAGGACCTAATAAGAAGGAAAAGCGCATGATGATATATGTATATTTTATTCTTCCAAAAAGTAAGTAGGTATCCGTATTCTGTTGGAACAAGTGTGAGTATATACGTACTGCTGAGGTTGTAAAGTGGAAAGAAAGGAGAGAGAAAAAAGGAAGGAAGGAAAGCTTGCTATTGCTCGAAGGAAAACTAGGATGAAGCTCCTATTGCGCCAGTGAAAGGAGACAAATATCCTTTGTGTCAATTTATCTTTCCGAGATTTAAGCTAATTAAGAGACAATTAAGATGGGAATTTGACGAGGTTCAGAGCTAATTAGTAATTCTGTAAATGATTTTCAGCTCAAGAACAAAGTGCCTTTAGGGATGTCAAGACATTTTCTTCTTGTAAAACTCTTGCGTGTTTCTCCATGATGTGTATGTATACTTTAGCAAAACCACTGGTGATGATGGTGGAAGTATAGAAACATGAATGTGAGCACTCCTGCTCATAATATAAGCATCTATATTATGCATAAGCTCTGACTCTTATTGTTAGATAGCATACATAAATACCAAAAATATATACATATAAAACCGAATATATGGTGGTTGTGACTTCACACTTATCTAACACACAGTAGCAACAACATATACCGGGTTTTCCAGCATTTTACCTTGCTTTGAAAACGATTGTAAATACATGTCATGTAATTTGGTGTTACGTCATGCCATTTAACAGTGACATATTACGTATTTACCTATATTTTCCTCGTCATTTACAATGTTAGCTTTAGTTTTCTCTAGTGGATGAAAAGATTCTTAATGAGTTTCGCTTTCTTGTTGCGTGGTAGTAACAAGTGTCCTGAAAATACATAATAAATTAATCAGTATAGTTATGCCTGTTAATCTCACTATATCGATTTGACAGATGAAAATATTAAAATATTCTTAGAAACGTATAATTTCAGTGGTTGTATAATATTGCAATATATTTTTATATAAATTATATTCTCATATTTTAGTATAAAAAAAGAATAAGTAATAATGTTTTAAAAACTACATGAATAGGGTCATTGAATTATTATGTTAAGTTATAGTAATTAATCTGCATAGAGAGATCATAGATCAATAAATCTTTACTTCTATTGAAAATTGCGAGAATACTGATGAAGATGGTGGTATATCAAGCACTTTAATATTCCTCAGTACACAACTCCCCTAAAATATGCAAAGTAGGCAGCAAGTAAAGTAAGTAGACAAAAGTTTTCACATGCATGAAGAAGGTAAAGTAGGAATAATGCTATCCTCTTGTAGAGCTCACTCAGTCTTTCAAGAATCCAATCCAATACACAGGATCATAATATATAGCGATTTCCATCATCAGCACACGGAGGATCAGTCTAATACATTTTATATGGGAGGTCAACGCTCATGGTGGTAAGTTACAATCTGGGTAGGGCAGAGTTCCACCTTGCGACCTGACCCACCTTATTCAGTTTTTTACGCTGATTTCAAATATGTAACTCACAGGGTGGAACGC
>JAHZMV010005470.1:0-11584 GCA_027743765.1 Coecobrya sp. COE2
AAAAAATCAGTTGAAAAAGGTGTACAGAATCTGTCATAAAATGTAGTGGATATAGAGGGAAGGCAGAGGAAAGTATAAGATTACCTGTAAGAGTTTTAAAGAAGCATCATTTCAGATTCTGAACGAATGGAAGCTATATAGAGATCCTCATTGCACATATTACATCTTTCTGATTGCAGGTGAGGGCGAATGAATTGTGTTCTTCAGCTCAACAGTCAAAATGATTGCTCAATTTATTATTATTATTATTTCATCATTCACCTGGTCTTACTTCTCAATTTGAGTGCGTGATGGAACAAATGAACTATTATAGATATGTATACCCGCACTACGCAAATGAACAAGATGTGCACTACACAAGGATTAGAAACTTTTCCTTTTTTTGTGTGGAAAGGCTCAACGATGTATTTACACAGCAATAATTATTGTTTGATATTTGAGAGCAACTACTCCACTTTCAATTTGAAACGAGCAGATTACTTACCTGTTATATAATGTAAAAGGAAAAAAAATAGACATGCCTTCGGGTAAATCTTTTCAGGAATTCTCATTTTTCTGAGCCTGATCTGAATATAAAAACTTGACGATCCATACAAATACGCATGATGGTTGCTGATTATTCCCTTATTCGTGGTTGTGGGGTATATTAGCACAGGTATTTGAAAATTGAATAAACGTGAACACCAGGTAACAAGAGTAATCAGGTAATAAGGTACCCGTGATTATCATATATCTGGTTACTCTACTTGTCTACTTGATGGGCCAATACTATTTTGCAACGGTTCAAGTCGCTGTATAACCGTCAACCATGAGGTTAAGGAATATGCTCTTCGTTGTAATAATATAAGTGGTCGTTTTTATATAGGTAATATCTCCAGGGAATCAGCACGTCATAAATGCAACGAAGAGGCTTTCTCCAAACTGGATTTATTGTTTGTTTCTTGTGGCATTATGTTTATCAGATATGACACGGGAAACACCCAGACGTCTTCTGCTAGTCAATCAAAAACATTGGAGTAAAACGACGCATTAGTGTACGCGTTTCCATTTCCATCGTCTTAGAATAGCTTACCGGTTTTATTGCTGGTGATTATCGGTTAAATGTATATAAAATAATTGATGACGGTACCTACTGTGATTGCGGAGGTTAAAATTCAAGTTTCTACTTCTTTCTCAGTTTTTCATGTAATCACATAGTTCTTCATGGTAGGTGGGCAGTTCGCACTATCGTATGCAACATGTTGAATTTATTTTCATTAACTGCAACTTTTTTTAAAACGAATAACCAGCTATGTTAAGTCTCGATATCATTTTATTGAGTGTTGCTACATGAGTGAGTAAAACAGAGCAAGAAAGTTTCTTAAATTGCGGCTTATAGATTTTTTTATTTCTAACATTTCATTACTCCCATCAACCATTTTCACATAAATACATCAACTCAATACATTCATTATTGCCATTTTTACACATGACTATATACATGATAATATACAAGAGGAACTTAATAGCATAGTTTGTACAAGTACTCGGTAAGTGACTATTTAGAGTTTATAAAAACCAGACTTCAAAGGCATACAAGAAGCGTTGCCAAAATATTGATATTAGTAAATTCATAACTACTTATTTACGCATAGGACCGTTTACATTGATAACGAGCAATGCAAAATATTAAAGGGTGTTTTATACATCGTTACGTCCAATGTCCACAGTGAATTGAATGATGGCTGTGTGTTGAGGACGTGATAAAACTTTCGTTAAAACATTGTTCATAGGTTCTTGTGGCTGACACTTCCGAAGATTGGTCTCCACAACATGAGCATCGCGACATGGCAATTTCTATCGTTGGCTGAACCATGCCACACTTTTGATGACAAATAATGTCGGCAAGTGACGCTGAATGAAGTGAGGGTAAAAACTGAGGCTCGAAGCTCAATTGATTTTGATTATTATGACTGTGGCGATGAAATGAGGCGGCGGAGGATGAGTTAATAGACGGGGTAGACAATTTTCTTGGGCTTAAGCTTCTTGTCTGCTTGGCAAGTTGGTTTTTCTGATGCCGTCGGAGACCACAGGCTGCTACTACCACTAACAAAGAGACGGCTGTCGACATCCCAAGAACGATAATTGGAAATGGTAAGGCGGAAGATGAACTGTCCATGATTTCTGCTCCTATTGAGTAGAAAATTATTTCCAGCATTAATTTAAAAAATTACTATTATCTATCAATATAAGCTGTACTATTATTATTATTTTTGCTATTAATGAGTATGTGTACTAATGACACACTTACCAGCAAGGACAGTGAGCTTAGCGTCTTTAAAAATGTATCCGACACTGTTCGTGGCAAGACAAATGTAGACCCCGTCATGTAATCCCGGCTCCGCTTTGGTAAAAATCAGACGACTAATGATTGTTCCATTTTTCTGTGTCTCATTCACTCTGATTGTGTCATCCTCTGTCTCCTGTTTTAAGAAAGAAGAATATTCAAGAAATGTGAAAAATGTCAGTTATACGCCACATTCCGCGTCGTGCGTAAAAAGATTAAAAGTAGCCCATCATCATCACTGGACACTACTTTCAATCAAAGCATAATAATGTGTGTAATGAAACAATTCCGAACATGACATAACGACATGTGTGAAATGAGAATCACACAAATTTTTATGCATTATTTACTTTAGAAAAAAAAGTATTTTGATGGCTTTCATTATTATTTCATACCTGAATCACAAGTACATGTTGGTCCTCCACATGTAAAAGCCTGTGTTTGTTCTTGAGTGCATGTTCATTTATCTTTATGTCTTTAGGAACACGCTTTAACCACTTGACGTGTGGAGGAATAGAGGATCTACCAGCTTTTACAACACATTCCATCACAGCCTCGTGTCCAGCTAATACAGTCGTGTTGTTTGGATAGCCGACAGCTAGTTCAGGCTTTCGCTTCTCAGTCATTTCTTTAAAAAAACAGAAAATTAACGTACATTATTTGTCAGAGAACAGGCCAAGCATGTCTTGTCCCTTTCCTTCAAAATGTCTATCAGACAAGGGGTTCGGATAAAAGGATTAAGACTTTTTAATACAAAAAAGTACAACTTTGGTAATGAAAAAACAGGAAAGGAAACATGTTTTCAATTTTCAATGCAAGATGAAAGTGGAATGAGTGTGAGGAGAATTTTAAATTAAGCATCCGCATCCGAAGTGATGACTTAATACAAGAAGAGCTATAACAATTCATGCAACATTTGTGTGAGTAGTGTTAACGCATTCAGCTATGCACATACCTGTCACATGAAGTTGGATATTGATCTCGTCGTTGCCGAAGCTATTGGCAGATTTACAGGTATAGGTCCCGGAGTCCTCGGCAGTTAATTTATTCAAGATGAGGGTCCAACTGGACCACCTCCACATTTTATCGTTGACTGGTTTCCCATCCTTTTCAAAAAAATGAATAAAATAAACAAAATGCAATTATTGAAATACAATGCACATGTAAACATATATATGCCTAGTAGCCAACGTACACCGTTTAGGATTGCGTAATGATTAATTCAGAATATTTATGATATAATCAGATTCAGCTTTAATTTGAGCACGCAACTGGACTCGATTTGGCAAACTTGAATGAGACAGGATTTCTTTGATCATTAAATATTTTGATGGATTACCTTAACCCAAGTCAATTTGGCTGGTGGGTCACCTTGAATCTCACATCGGAAGCGTATTGTATTCCCGGATGTTAAGTGAACGGGACCTGGTTGTTCAAGTGTATCCCGTGTAAATGTTGGACCGACGTGGGGAAAATTTGCCAGAGTTGCTCCCGTTATTCGTATTGCTGAGGTTTCTGTGAATGCCGTACTTTCCTCTGAAAAAATTAAAATTAAAATGTTATAGTAAAGCTTAGCAACTAGAGGGTAGAAATATTGCAGAACTATTTGAGCTATCATTATTTATAAATTATGCTTGAACTTTGTCCGGCACCTATTATACATTACTCCAAATCGTGAAAGTGTTAACTAATGACCAGTGGCAGGATTTTGTTAGGTAGGCAGTCTGGCTTTCTCTAACATTGAGAAGGAATGTGACCATTACATTAATTTTCATATTAAAAAAATATTTTTATCCAGTTGCTTAGCTTAGTTTAATTTAACAATATACTGCGTTTGCGTACCTTGCTCTTATACAAAGCTGCATAGCTACTCATTTTTTGTGCATTCTCCGATTACTTTTATCGCTAAACCACATCTGTCATTCTTTTCAACACCATAATATTTTCATCTGCGACTACTCAAGCAAAGAAAACTTCACAATATTTGTTCAGGGAACAAAAATAATTTCATTAATCTTTACACAAACACTACAGTACGGCAGCAGCAATAATAATAGTGGAATATGAGAGAGGTGTTCAAAGTGACGCCGTAACAAAGGCATATATGCCGTGTGATGAATGGTTGGGAAATGGGAAACAAGGTAATGTAAATAGAGTTACCTAGGTAGATGTATGAAACCTAAAGGAACAGGCTTATCGTAACAATTGCTACAGAATACAGTCTCTGGCTAAACATTTTTCCCCAAATGAAAACACACGTGGAATCTTTAAAAGGAAACTGGAAGCTGAATGGATCAAACGATTATTGTGCAACAATAGACACTATTCAGTTTTAAGCATGCCGCACACATTGTTACTGCATATCTCATTCTTGATCATTGTGGTCCCTCCAAGATAGAAAAAATTTAGACTGAGTGATCCCACTAAATTTTTTATCTCTAGCGTATACATGCATGCAAGCAGACAATTGTGAATATGAAACAAATGAACCGTTAGCATTTTTAATAAACATAATGCAATCGAAAAAATAATATGCAATTTCTAAAAAAAGTAGAACCAATTACGGCCACCCGACAAATATTACGAAAATCTATGCTGGGAAAAAGTAACGAAATACGAGAAAGGGTAAAAAAATTATTGATAATACAATAAATGCACTCTACTGAATAGTCTTCAACAAATATTTTTTATTTTATCGAGTCTTTACGTCTGCGTGTGTGTTTATCTCTTCAACATAGTGATTATTATTTTTTTAAGTAGATGCTGCCTTAAATTTGTTCCAACACTCCCCTTTTGTCACCACATCATTTGTCAACTAACTACTCGCCAGCAGCAGCAACAAATAATAGCCCTCCGGAGGTAATATAAAAGAGTAATAATAAGAACAACAGCCATAATAAATGGGACCCTTGCTTTTGTGGAAAAATAATAAAAATGAAACTCATGATCATACCTACAATTACTAATCTGAGCTTATATACCAAGAACCATACAAACAGTTAGTAATAATATATTGCTCGTCATTCAGCACGTATACTTTTATACAAGTAGAGGGACTACACAGGTAAGAAATGGCTCTCTGGCTCATTTAGGAAAAAAAATATTATTCAACCTTCATCGTTCGCTAGAAAGCTGTTGTGTGTGTATGATAATGCCAGGTATAAAACTTTATAAGAATTGGAAAAGGGACCATTAAAGCTGCCCAGAAGAAGTTAACCATCTCAAAAGTAAACAGTCCTAAATAAACGTCCCATCTTTATGCTTTCTCACCTTTTTCATCCTTCTTCCATCATCTCTCTCTCGTTTTCTATATATCGTCGTGGGTTTTTTCTTCTTCTTCCGTCTACCTTCTTGATACATTCCCTCACCTTTAAGAACACTCTCAAGAATTGTCCTCTGAAGGTTTTACGAGAATTAATGAGAATTGAAGGAGACACTCCAGCTATTATTAGTATTATTTTTACTGCTACTTTACTCTTCCTTTTCGTGTGAGTACCGAGTAGCAACAGCCATAATCATCATTATCATCTAACTGAAAAAGAAGCAGCAGCACCAGAGCAAACAAACAACATGCGTCCAGAGAGCATGAAATTGTCCCCAGGTTTATCAAAACATAAAAGGACCAAAGGGGACACTCACATAAACCTGTCAGGTCAAGAGAAGAAGGAAGACAGAGTGGTCGTAAACATTGTCAAGTTTGACAGTGACAGCACACAGCTAGAGCAATTTATATAAAAACTTATAACTGCCATATAGTGGTATATCATTCCTCTTCCCTGTATCATCATTGTCATCTTTATCATTTTATATATACCTTACATAAGGTTTTATACATATCTGTATATAAACCTATGCAGGATGCACACTTTTTCATTTTCCAGATTCATAAAAGATTCACAAAATCAAATGCCACACAGCAATACTCAAAGATGAAGCAATAAGCAAGATTCCGTTTTAAAAGTGTACACTCTTGTCATCTATATGAATCAAAATCCTGTGTCATTTTTGTACACTCGTAATGGTCATTTTAAGATGCTCTGCAGTTTATTAGAAAAAAATTAAGCTGCAATACAACTCTCTGGTGATATTGTAGTGACAACAACAAGTACCATTCTCTCAATGACCCTTTCCAATTTTATTGCGAGTAAACTTCAACTCTCATGCTATACAAACTTGTAGTAACTAAAAGACATAAAATGTGGAAGACGTGAAAAAAGGAGAGAGAGGAAAGAAAAAACTCTTATTTCTGTTTGGTGAACATTTTAAACAAAAATCACAGAACAAGGCCTCCCGTTTTTGATTACTTACTTCCATTCTTTAATATTTTCCTTGTTTGTCACGATTACCAGGACATGATAAGGAAGAATATATTTTAGAGGTATTTTCCAACTGGTAGCTCCCACACAGGGTAAGAAGAAATAAATAAAAAAACGAGAAAGAGTGGAAGTCGAAAAAACGGTACACAAACGACAATACAATATTGTCCTATGGAAGGCATGCAAAAGGGAATGCCAATGGGATGCCACCAGCAGGAAAAGGAAGAAGGGTTTTTGGATTCATACGATGAAGGACACGAAGATGCTTTATGCTTCTCTTCTCTCATCCCTCGCTTGGGGGTTAAAAATTTCGTGTCTTTCGTCTTTCGAGGAAGAAAGTAGTACTAACATTGTGCATTATTTGCTTACCCTGTTGCATATATGTATAATGTACGTAAAAAAATTGATGCTGGTAAAATGTGAACATTACTCGTTGATGATGATGACGTCTCACAGATGAAGATAAGGGAAAGAGAAAATGTAGCTTTGATTTAACATTAACTACATATTTTGTTTAAGACGACGATGAGTTTAACGAGAATATTCTGAAAGATGCATACAACATGCAACAGACGGGTAATTCAATACGTTCCACTTGACGTAAAAAGATAATATTTTTTCTACAGAATCTCAAGGATTTCATAAAGTGTAGTGGGTAGTCTGAATGTCTTGTTTGTGGAAACTGGAGTTTCCTCTCTACACATCCTTGTCGTCATCACCTTAGCTTTTCTTGCTTTGACACTTTTTTCCATACTTGAACAACACTTATTCAGCAAGCACTTTGTCTTCAATCGACACTTCTCTTTTGACCTGACTTTTAAGAGTTGAGTGAGATAAGAGGAAGAAGAAAAATTACTGCTAGAGAGCTTATCATAATATGCACATAATCTATTTGGACCATCATGCTTTCCTCTTGTCGGGACTGCACTGGGCCAAGCAGAATGGCTCCATGCTTTGAAAGCGTCTTCATTTTTGTTAACGAGTCTTTCATGGAATTCTTATTCAAGTTATGGTACAAAAATAATTGTGGAAAATTAACTCATCTCAAGACGAGTGAAAACAATGCATTCAAGTCATCTTGGAGAATTCTGATCAGATCATTTCCATAACAAAGATGACTGATGAATATGGATTGATTCGGTTTGAGGGTAAAAGTATGTCAACAGAAAACAATACTGTTTCATGCAGAGTTACGTGAGATAAAGGGAAGATATGAGATTCATGGTCACTGTTTACGTAAACTACATCCTTTGTCATGCATATTTCCCTCTTGTATACCCAACGCTCGTCTCAGATTAAAATGAATCTGAGGATGACAATCAATAAGTTACCTTCCTTTTGTTGACCTCACCAGACGATATTGTATTCACTTTTATCTGTTCTGCAAGTTGGATCAGAGGAACACCAAAGTTGCTCGTTTGAGTTTTATGAGCAACATTGACAATGAGATAAACAGTGGGACTAGTGAACGTACAAGTCACTAGGGAAATGATCAAGTCATTTTTGACCACCTGAGTAGACAAAAGATTCGGAGCTGGACGTCACGTGGCCGGTTTATAGTAAATGACTATCTTTATATTTCTAGTCGTTATTTATGATACCTTGATGTTACAAAATGTTCATTGTTAATATTGATTCTCAACTTGCCCCATTGTCGTCATGAATAACAAATTTTTCATGGATTTGAGTCAAAATTGTTATTAATATTCTGTAGGTATAAATACGGTGGTTAAAATAAACCAACACAGAAAGTAGTACTTTGCGAAACCGTGATAAAAACAAATCTGTCACACAAAAAATACAATTGTGTTGCTACTGCTTTTCGTCCCCTTCAATGCCCCGTAAAAATATTATTTTTCTCTGTGACTTTATGCGTGCAAGTCTATTGTACTCATGACAGTTCATAACAAAGGTATTTCACTTCTGCTTTCAGCTTGCAAGTTTCTTTTCAGTTTAGAAAACAAGATATAAAAAGATTTTTTTTCGTAACAATAATAAAAGCGACATGTAAAAATGTTCAACGTTGACTACATCAGACTCTCCAGTTTCCTTTTCTCTGCTCACATTATCCTTACATTTCCCCATCTCCTTCACAAACAACAATACATAAAAACGTCCTGCCAGTTATTATTGCGTAACAAGTCACAACCAAACAATCTGTTTAACAATGCATCCATTCTGTTCCTCTCCACTCTACCCTCGTTTCCAATCTTTTTTTATTTTTTGAGTCAAGCGAACAACTTGACGAAGGAAAAGAAAAGGATCCTTTAGCACATTACACAAACTTATTCTTCTGTTAAGCCATAAGTTACCTTTTTGTCACTTAGCATTTTAGAGGTTGACTGAAAACGGCATAAAATTTGAGTAAACAGAAATCACGAAACGACTGTTTTGTCTTTTCGTATATCTCTAAGCTGAAGACTGGCAGGGATAAAAGAGTGTAATCTGTAATAGGGCATTACCAACAGCATGGAACCCTCCAACTTGGACTAATTGTGACTTGTGACATACATGATTATGTGAATATATAATGCAGAGAAGGGACCAACAAGTTAAAAGCTGTTAGACAGACACATAACATGGGTATCTAAGTACATAAAACCCTGATGGGGTACTGTGTAGACAGTTATATTGGTTCCTGGTCTGAAAAACATAAATCAGAGTCCTCATTTAGATATTAGGTAAAAACCCTGGCTTGGCATGAGACGCCAGACATTATTTGTCGTTCAACTTATTATGAATTTGCTCTGCCATTTGTTTTTCATACGGATATAAAAATAACTTTGGAGAATAAATAGTACGCAGAATTCATACATTTTGAGATTGCATAACTGTGTTTTCTTGGAAAATTTCAGCAATTTTAATAGCAAATGTTGTGATTTCAGACATTTTGGCATTCCGTATGGAAATATACTGCCGACAAAGTTAACCTTGTCCAGGTATTTCGTCAGACGTCTGCACATTCCACGGTTTATTTCAGTGACACAGTTAAAGTTTGTTGTCTTCATCTTTGTCTGTCCAGCTTCGACTGTGTGACGTAAATCGTAAATCTTTTGTAAAATTCATATTAATATCAATCAATAGGCATTCAAATGTCGTAAAAGTTGGTACAAGGACAGAAACAGGATTTTTTTAAACGACATAAATTATGATAATATTTGAGAGTAGAAAACCTAACTGCTTGCTAATTTACATTTTTTATGTAACTAACCTAAGTCTATAATAACATTGTTGAGAAATAAAAACTACGGATTCAAGACCCTCAAACCTGCAAAGCCTCACTAACAGTATGTATTTGATAGAATTAATATTATTCGTTTTTATTTTTTGAAAACCGAAGGAAAATGTAACCGACAAACAGATGCAAATTTTGATTTTACATATTTCATTGGAATAAACTGTTACATGGAAAAGCTGATATCACCAATAATCAGAAATGACAGTTTAATGCATACATAATTGAAATTTGTTTCAACTTTATAACTGTTGCATTCGACTCAATCCTTCAGCGTTGTTTTTGTCAGCAGGAGAGTTCAATGGCTAAATGTCAAAAATTTTAGAATGAAGGGAAAAACACTTTATGTGACAGGATCTCTTCATCAAGCATGCAGGCAAAAAGTTATAATGAGAAAATAATAAACGGGAATATTACAAGCATTTCAAGGATACAACTTTTAACCGAATTATATAAGCTTTCTCGCAAAAAGATTAGCATTGCCCATTATCCTTTGTATCATCATATTATGTAATATTTAACTAGTAAATTCCTGTTTCCGTTTTCCATAACTCTTAAAATTATCTAGGAACCACTTCAGTCGAGTGGCCAGTTCTTGTTTTGCACTGGAAAACAAGTCAAACATTTCATTTCTGTTATTATTATTATTCTCATGTCTCATGATTATATCTGATACACCAGTAGCAGGAAACAGAAAAAAAGGTTACAAACATTGATGAAGATGATCATCTTAAAATGTAACGTTGCTTTGCCTTTCCCCTACATCCATGTAAATGTCACACTCGTCAGTTATGTTCTTTAAAAGGAAGATCCTATCTACTTACGCCTTTTCTTATCCATTCAAGATCGTAGTTGATTAGGAGTTGCCCATTCATTAACAGTTATCATTATCATCAAGAGATCATGTCCGTTTTTGAACGTTTGTGTTTTCCAAGTAAAATACTTATCAAACCTTATATTTCATGCGCTTATAATGGAATGTGTCTGGAACGGAGTTGTTACAAGATATTTTAGAAAATCAAACAAGGAGTCTTAGAAATTCTTTTCTACTTGACTCATGTTGACAGCGAGCGACCAACTAAAATGTTCATTTATGGAAGCGCTGATGCAAACATATTTACCCAAACCGCGTTTGACTTCATATCCAATAATAGCACTGCATTTCAAAACAGTGTGAGTTCTCCTTGAGGTTCCTTTTCAAGTCAAATTCTTCAAAAAATATTTGTGTCCATAAAACAGATTTACATTATTTTAAACGGCAACAGAAGTCCGTGTTACAGAAAGCGGTAATCATTTCTTTTTACAATTTTGGCAAAAGTTTATAATCCATTCTTATAAACTAGTCAACGCGCAAACTGGAGACATTTAGGTACAGGGAATACGCTCCAAGGATGTCTGTGTGTATAGAAACCATGTCGGTTTGCAAACAATAGGAGAAAACAATTACTCGCGCACCTGCGTCTAACAACTTGTTTCTATCTTTTCATATTGCACGCCTCCTTCTTTTCTGATCATTTGTTTAAATGAAGAGCTAAACTTTAAGAGGAAATTCCTTTGAAAGTTATGAACAACTAGGGGAACCCATGGAATTGAATAGAACTCTATGAGAGACTCGTAGAGTAAACAGTAATTTCCAATCAGTGGTCGCATGTCCTTTGATATTTTTATTTTTATTTTTCAATCCCTCCATTGACAGTCTATTACACC
>JAHZMV010005471.1:0-17091 GCA_027743765.1 Coecobrya sp. COE2
GCCCATTTTATCGGGTGAATATTGTTTAATTTGAATACACAATTTGTGTAACACAAATAAGCCGTCACTTTATTTAGTTACGCTGTAAATTTTGCTACATTGCCCTACTAAACTAATAAAACTACTGTTACATTCCTACTCTAGCTATCAATTACTTTTACGATTAATAAACGATATTGGTGGTGGCTAAACAACTGGCTTGTTTATTCCTATCTCATCTTTCATACATGTCATGTGCATTGTCCAGCTCCTCTTGGAACAGAAAGCGGAGAGCGCACAGCTCCATCCAAGCAGTCTCTCCGACAAGCAGCCAGAGATCCGAGCAAGCGCTCAGCATCTCAGCCGAGAGCTCTTTGTTCACCTGCATCCCAGCACCCGCTGCCCTCATTCCCAAGAAGAGTTCACGGCTGCCACACTCCATGAATTATGAGCCCCACCGTCCTTCCCTCCAACACATTCATGCTGCGGCTTGTCTAGAGCACCTCCGCATATTCTTCCTACCACTCTCCCGTGCTATTCTTCAAGCTTCCTCTCCTTCCAACTGGCAAGAGTTGCTCCACAGCCCCATCTAGCACCTCACAACAAGCCCATACCTACTCCACTTTATACACATTACATGCACATCTACGCAGCAGCAGGCCAAGTCAACTTTTCCACACTCTCTCTCTCTTTGTCCGTCTCTCTACAAAATGTTAACAGCAGATTACATTAGTACCACTTACACAATTAGAAAGGAAAACGTGAGTATCTCACGTTGCCCCAGAGAAGCGTACTTCATGTTGCCCCGACCTGGGTCAGAATAAGACGATTATCCAACTATAACAAGACAGCTCACCAACATTATCCCTCAAACGTACTCTCGATCAATTCGTTTTCGTGTGCCACGGCCTCGCATTGCCAGGCTCATTGCTGTCGATGTGAGATTATTAGGAGGATCCCCTCTTGCTACACACACATGCATCGTTTAGACTGGTTGTCATGTTGCTCGTCTCCTCTGCTCCACACAAGCAGCCTTGCATTAGTCCTGATTGTTGTGGTGGCTGCCCTCGTCCTCCTCACACAACTCAGTACAGTGGGATGGCAGAGAGGAGAGCTGAGCTCCTTTTCCTCCTCCTGTGCATTAAACATTTGTGTGCGTATGCTCCTCTTCTCACACTCCGCACATTATCTACTCCTACAGTTAAATACACTCAGCAGCCAACTCTACCATCCAACTCCACCAACAAATTAGACCAACAATTAGAGTTTTTAATTATGAGGACGAAGGAGGATGTGAGAGTTGTAAAAGTTGCTCTTCCTACATTCGTCATGGCTACTCAACATACCCTCAGGTTGGTGATAAGCAGAGAGCAGAGGGATGATGATAAGCAATTGTTGTTGTTGTGATCGTGATGTGCTGCTTGTTCAAAAAACGGGAAAGTGAGCAGTGAAAATGGAAAGGGGAGATCAAAACGAGGAACCAGTAAATTAACTAATTATTCAGACACACATACAACACGTTGCAGGTGGAATTATACATGCTTTTGTAATAATAATAATAATAATAAGGTGAGTTGTGGCTTATTTTTTTATTTAGTAGTAATTTCCAGTTAAGCAAAGCAATTAAGTTAGTTGAGGAATGGGGTTTAATAAAATGCAATAATTAGTTGGGAATGTTTTGGGGTGGATGTGGAAAAGGAGGTCCTCCCACACTTATCGCTTTGCTCATGTCTCAGTCTGGTTGGAGATAAGGTGTTTGTGTGCTCCACATTTTCGGAGAGGTGCATTCCTCTCGTGCCTCTCGCTGCTCAGAATGCATTTTGGAGTGGTGCACCAGAGCAGCCTCCCCCTCCATCCTCCACATTATCATATGCTAAGTATGTGTGTAGAAATAGACAACCGCAAAACAACACTTTTTCAACCAGTCAGTTTAGTATTTAGTACTAAAAACCACAATACTCTTTATTTATAATCCTTTATTTCCTCCTTTAAGCCTCAAACAGTTAAAATAAAGTTGTGAACAAGCTCATTAGTCCTTTCTTATACAAAACATTTTATTGAAAGTTTTGTTTTGTAAAATTACTGGCTAAGCTATGCCACAGTGAGTAGTGTGAGCAGAGCAGAGTGAGGCTTTCATTGAAAACGAGAAAGAATTAAAGTTTAGTCGTTGATTATAATTATCTTCAACTTCTACCTATTGCGTTAAAAAGTGAAGCAAAAAATGGCGTGATTATCCTCATCATTCATTCGCCTCAACATAAATAAACAGACATGCTTTTTAATTGGCTTGTTCACCCTCCTCGCGTTTTACTTAAACAAGAGCATCAGTTGTGGTGAACGGGAGGAAATTCAAGTGGTGAAGGAGTAGCAGAGCACAATCAACAAACTAAACTATCCATAAGCCACTTTCCATCAATTTAAACAATTTAGTCGAGTTGAGTGTGCGAAAAGAGGCATGCTCGGATGTGAGGTTGTTGGTTTTATCAGGGCAGACAAGCTGCAATCTGTTACCTCGTCTTCACTGCAGTCTGATAAATGGTGCTGCATTAAATGATTGCCCTAATAAATTTAATGGAGTACAAGCAACTAATAAGAGGAAAAGCCATATCTACTTTTTTTCCTTCGCATCAATAATAACTTACACGTTTGATCATCCCCTGTCCTCTTAGTACATTAGTAAAATCAAGGATTATATCTCTCCTTCCATTCTTGTTGGCCGAGGTGGACGGAAGTCACATAATACCTGGTCTTCAACAAATACATTTTCATCAGATCCTTCCTATTTTTCCCAGAGCGAGAGATATTAAAAAAGCTACTTTAGTTATGATGCTCATGAGCAATTGAACCCATTATAATACACAAATTTGATGAGTGAATAAAGGTTGAGAGCGGCGAGCACTTTCATTACTAACGGCAACAGGGTCATTCATTTCATCATAATGTTGTCAAAAGAGAAGGACTGGTGTAATATGAATGCCACTTGCTCATCTCATCCGCTTTTCGTGAGAGGCATATAATATAAGCAGAGACAAGCATGTTATCAATTTATTTTGCTCTCCTTATCGTCCACCATGCAAGAGCAACTGAGAGGGAGCAGTACAGGAGCAGTGAGCACAGCAAAGCAGCGACAACTCACTGAAATCCAGTTAATCCCAAGCATAAAACTGTGAAAGGAACTACTGGATGTAAGCTGTAAACCATGGACTTTCAATGAGTCATATCTCTCTGCATCTCTCTACAACAGTCCCAGTTAGCATCGTCATTTTTTATTCAACATAAATGAGAGTGCTGACTGTCAACCCTGACGAGGGACAAGAGAAGAAAATAGACAAGAAAAATTCATCTTAACGAACAAAAATATAATAATGATCATCAGCAGCATTCCAAGCAGCAAGTGAATCATTTCTCTTCAGATTCACCAATTTTTCTTGTCCTTTGCCTCTAATTTAGTCTTAATCCTGACTGAAAAAATGATTCTCTCTCTCCATTGCCCACATTTTCACTTATTGCAATGATGCTGCATCTCTGACTCTTCTTACGCAGCGCAAACTTAAAATCGCTGTTAAATATTTAAGGAAATAGCTTGTAGCACACCACTCTACTTGTACGAAAAGTGCAGAGTCCACTTAAATAATTAGTGTGAGTAATGAAGACTGTGTGGTTTGGTATGGAAACAAGGTTAAGTAGGAGCAAAAAATTGCATAGGGAGCGAGGTTGTTGTGCATTCAGCCAGGCGGATAGTTGAAGATGATGACGTGAACAGTGCATGTGTGGCTGGAGCAACGAAGGAACAAGCCATTTATATGACTCGTTAAACTCGTTTAAGCCTATTGTTATCCTAAAGGTGGCTGTTGAGCAGTGTCGGGGGATGACGACAACAGCTAACCTTTTTGTGGTGAGTTAGTTGGAGCAGTGGTGAATGGCTGATGAACTGGAATAGATAAATGGTGCTCATGCACTACTACCATACTGACTGACTCTTAGTTAACCACGAACTACTATACTGTGTATAACTATGTAGGCTGTGTACGCTCACGTTCTTCACTTAGTCAATGTGCCAGAAAGAATAACATTTGGGGTATTCGTGTGAGAGCAGTTATTTACTTGTGACGAGCTAACTGTTCTAAATGTTTGTCCTGTGCAGTTGCTGCTGTTGAGGACGATGAGTGTGCGGCGCTGATTCATTCGTAGCTGACCAGGATCAATCCTTCAGACTGTGGACAAGCGACTAGATCATTGTCATAAGTGGAGATTCGAAGGATTTATTTAGCTGTTGGGGATTGGGTGAGAATGGACTTCCTATTTGCCAAATTAAAAATTAATGAGTATTTCTGGTAGTGTAGATCTGTGAGTGTGGACTGATTGAGAAAGGAATTGGTTTAAATGGTGTACTAAAATATGTTCCTCATTATTCTTGTGGCTTAAATAGATTTTCGTCCCTGGTTTCGAACAACTCTGGTTATCAACTTTGACCCCGCCGGTGTTTACTCTTTAAGAGAGTACTGACTCGTTTCCCCAAATTTGAGAAATACCTTTCTCTGGTCTGTTAAATTTATATGTTAGTTAGTAGAGATATCTGATATTAGGATCAGATCTATCTGCCAATTTAATTTTCTGGCAGTGCAACGTGAAACCCAAGTCACAAACTACATACCATTTCAAGCAATTATTACAAAGCAAACTGATATTATCATTCATCCTTTTCGTTACTCTATCCTACATTGCTCGTACTTTCTTTCTTTAATTAGTAGGCCAGTTTATATAATTGTTTTATATATTTGATCAGCCGAATTTACAAAGTGAATCCAAAAACAGAGAAAAAATTCCATAAATATTTTTAAATGTTTTCGTAGACTGTCACTGTAAAAGTTCTGGAAATATCCTGACCAATTATTATTACTTATTATTGTTATTATTATTAATTACTGTTAATTTTTTGACTGCTTCCTTCTGTTAGTTAAGTTAACCTTGCTTAAAAGGGAAATAGCGACTGCTTTTTGAATGACTCAGTTAAGTTAGAAGAGACAGACAGTTGACGTTTTGTCTAAAGTTCTTCAATCAGTGATTAAGTTTAATATTGATACTACTGCTGGAGGGTTAACTTTCCGGTCCCATCAATGCGTCTTATCGTGCCACGTGGTTTAAGTTGTGAAGAAAAGAAGAAAAAAGACTAGCCAGCCGACAACAACTGTTTCCTTCAATGAGATTACCAAGCTTCATCAACCACCGTTAGAAATCTGTCTTATGTCGGGAATCCAATGTGTTCAATTACCAATGTTCAATCACAATAATCAATCCTATTAACTAACTGTTGAACCGTTTAAAAAAGCTTCATTATTTAATACTTCTACTGTACAAGTTAATAGTTGTGTTAGAGTTAATTGTTCATCTCTAGATCAAAAGTTTACTTTTTGGGTAGCGTTTTATGGAAATTCGTAGGAAAGGCTATTTTCACACGAGTACAGTCCCTGCGAGATTTGGTCTCGGTTTCTTGCTTAATTTTTGGATTGATTGTTGAGAGGGCAGAAATAAAATAAGGAGCAGGTGGACCCGAGAATCCAGTTCCTGCCGTGTTTATCCATAAAACCTAGTTACTGCCTCATTCATGACCCTGTGGAACAGTAAAAGTCCTGGTGACCTACCATCCTCGACGTCTTCGTCATCGGTGTCGCAGTCACAACAGCAGTCACATCAGGACCATCGTCGCCAGAATCAGAACTATTGTCGTAGTTGTAGTAGTGAAGGTAGTACGACGACAACAAATAACAACCCAGTAAGGGACACGAGTAGTAGTGACATTTGTGGCGGTGGTGGTGAGGGTAGTGGCGGTGACAGTAGTGCTGGAGTAATTGTAGGTGATCCTAGCAGTAGCAGTAGTAGTAGTAGTGGAAACAGTGGTAACGATAACACTAGCAGCAACGGCACCACCACATTGGAAAGTTTGGTCGGGGAGAATCTCCCCGTAGTTATGGACAATCGTAATAGTGGTGGGGGTCGTATCATGACCTCGTGGGCTCAGAGAATGCATCGAAGAGCTGCCACGCTGGGAACGGTTGTCACTTCCTGTGGTCACCCATCTGCTCCTTATCCCCGTCGTATTGAAAAGTAAGCTGTTTTTCCAACCTTTTCAAACTGGACAACAATCAAAGTGATTATCTAACCATTGTTTCGTATCTTGTCACCAGAGTCAAATTTGGCGTTCCTTTAGATGAAGTTTGCAAGAATGACATTCCAGGTCCTCTTTTGGTAAGATCATATATAATTTATTGGTGCTTTGCTGAGACTTTAGTTATTGGGATGATTGTTGTGTACTATTTAATGTTGATTTGGTCGTAAGTGTTCCAAATTCCAGTCCCTTATCAGTCTTTATGTACAAGATGATTTTGGCAATTAAATGTTACTGATTCCTCAGATTGATTTCCTCACTGCCGGTCTGCACTCAAAGGCTAATCGTTCTCCTCTTTGGCACTTTCCGTGTTATTGCTTCAAACTCAGACCGCTCACAGACGGGCATGACATCCGAGGCTCTGGGAGTCTCTGTCGCCCCCTCCTTCTTTCAAAGTTGTGTTTCCGACGGGAAACAAGCCAAAATGGAGGATGTGATGCGATTTAAGGTAACAAAATCTCGCTTAATTTTGAATTCCCCTACTACACACATCAACCTTATATAGTTTTACCTCTCATCACTACTTGTCCTTTTCTTTATAAATTACGTTTCATTATTACTATTCTTATCTTTACTACCTTCCTCTTGCTCTCCATTTTCAAGTATCAGTAACAATAACAATTATAATAATTAAAATCTAATATGACAATAGTGTTTCGTAGAGAGTAGTGTTTTTTGCACACACAGTTCTCTTCTCAGTTATCATAATAATAAAAATAAATAATCTGATTAATCTCTTTTGGAAACGTTTGAAGTGGTTGGTAGTAGTGTGTGTGTGTACTAAACTTAAAGACAGTGTCATCTATTTTTTCTAAAGAAACGTACCATTTTATCTATCTATTGCCCTTTTTGCACATATCTATCTATTTGACTTCTCTGTTTATCTTGTACAATACTCATATCATATTTAAATATTTAAATACTCATACGGTTGTATAACTATCCCTACTCTCTTAACTTCAAGTTCTAATCCTCAACACAAAGTTAACAGTTGGCAGATAGGAAAGTCAAAAAAATGTGTTAGCTGTTTTAGGGCTACTGGAAGCAGTTTACTTGGCTTTTTAGGGTAAAAGCTGACCCTTTAAGGGTTCAATTAGGGAGCTCAATTTGATAGGTGTAGTTGCTACATTACTAAGCAAGGTAACCACTCTGTGAATATCATGATGGTAGTGATTAGTGATTTTTTTCTACTACTCGTATTTTGTTGTGTGTCGTAAATATTAAGCGCCCAGTTAGGTTATTATAACGGTTTCAGAGGGTGAAACTTTAAAAATGTGTGTTTTAAATGGAGCAAAAAATTGAATTGTTTGTAGCATGTTTATTCTGTTAAACGAGCAACCTACCCCCAGTAAATTGTTTTTAATGTGTTCTATAACAGTTTATTAAACAAAAAGGTGTTTGCTATTTGCGCGCTCACACAGTTAAAAATTTGCTGCAGAGAGTTGAATATTTATATAAAAAGCATCGTTTAACATACTTAATTACCATTACGTTTTTCCACCACCAACACGCGCCGCTACTGCTGCTGCTGCCGTCGTCCAGCTTATGGCAATAAAATTGATTTTGTTAATTGTCTATCTCTCAAAAACCGTTATATATTTTTCAACTAAACTATTAAATCTCGATGGTATCTATATTTGCGATAATCCACATTTTTTCAACTAACAAAAACTATTTTAAAACAATGTATGAACCATTCTTATTACTAAAAATCATTTTTTTCGCTTTTGAACTTTGAATCGCCGCCACTACTTACTCGTAAAGAAAACAGCCATTATTAATCATAATTAATATTCTAATCATCCAAACTAACTAAACTTTGTTTTTCTCTCATGGTTGTGTGGCTACATTTTTGACTCATTCCCCGAAAGCTTCCCATTTGACAAATTGGCGAATGGGAGGAACACAGAGGAAATAATATTTTGAATTGTTACTCTTGTGGTGGGAGTGAGTTTTGAAAGGAGTGATTGAGTGAGGTTTTTGAAAAGTGGACTAGTTAGTATGGCTTGTGTCACTCTCGCCACTTGGTTGTGTTGATTTTTGGGATAAATTGGCTGGCTCGCTCTCTGTCTCTCTATCTGTCTCTCTCTCTTTCTCTGTCGCTCGCATCTCGTCCGGCCCCTCCTTCCATTCTTGTAGGCCGAGGTGGACGTAAGTCACATAATACCTTGTCTTAAACAAACAAAACACAATTAATTAGCTAATTAGTATGTAGATTGTCAGCATTTTAGACGAGTAACACTTAACTAATACCTCATCATTCATTATTTTATTCATTGATTGATTGAAACTAAAGTTTCATCTTTTCTCGTCTTGTGTGGCGTTTTTTCTTTCTTTTTAAACCGCCTTCTTGTGTAAAATATTTCAAGTAATTCATTAGTCAAGGTTGAGTAGATTTTTAATTAATCCTTAATTTAGCTAGATTGAATATATATTTAACATTTTTTGAGATAAAAGGAAAGTGTATCAGCATTTGATTGTGGTGTGTGTAGTGTACTCTTAGTGGTATGGACAGTAGTCGTAAAAATTAACTTTTTAGCCTGTCGTCTTCCTTTTAACGTTTTTAATCATTCTCATTTAACTACATATTTTTTAAATATCCTGTAATCCCTTTTTCAAATGACTGGTTAAGAGAAGTAGTAAATCGGATTGCCACATTCCAGTTTATTATAATGTTTGGAAAGCCAGGAGTGAGGTGATTTTTTATGTATGAAAAATAGAAATGAGACAAACTATAAGAATAGTTTGAGTAGAAGGATGGATCGCCCTAGTAGTTTGGTTTTCTATTCAAGCAGCTAGTTGGTTAGTTTAGTTGGTAGTTGATTGAATTAGATTAGAAAGTGGTAGTAGCAGTAGATAAAGTAGTAGTGGTGTAGATGCGTAGAATAAAATTTGGAGTAGTATTTATTTAAATGTAATGTAAAAGCTAACATGGGAGACTGGAAGAACATTTTCCATAGAATAATAATATTAACTAGAAGGGAAGTCCCCATTTACCAACTATGGGACTTTCTGTGACTGATCAAAAATTGTAAAATGTACCAGTGTATCTTGACAACTGGTCAAAATTGCATATTTTGTACACTTTTAGCCACTCTTGACGGTCGAAAGTGAAGCTCGGTACCAATATTCAAGCTTAAAATTTTGAAATATTCTTATGGATACAATGGTACATTCAGTTTTTTGAAAAAATAATCACAGGCATTTCCCCTCTATTACTCTAAGACATTTTCCACAAATTATTTTTCTCTACAGTTATATATGTCTCTCTGTAGTAGTTGTAGTAGTTAGTAGCGTTGGCAATTATGGATAATTTGATAAGAGATATTATGAAAAGTTGAGCATCTCAATTAAAACAGATGATGATTGACTGGCGACGAGCTAAGCATTATATTAGTAATTACTTATTTATAGTGATAATTGCACTACTTTCTTCACCATCACCTTCTTTTCACGCATAGAGGTAATAATTAGTCATAAAATAAAATTCATGGCTTCCAGTTTTTAAACAGCATCTCATCGTTTAAATGCGTTACTAAATTAAATAGTACGGCATTTTCATTAGTTGCGCGTGTAGCGAACTATTTATTCCAGCTTTACAAAAATACTACTACTATTTAATTTAATTTTTAAGCACTATATAGTTTTAGCTGCGTAGTTGAATGACTTTTAGAAGGATATATTAGACTAAGGACTAATTACAATTCAATGAAAGATATTAGGGGGATGATAGCGTAAGTTGTTAGTTGTAGCAAACAGTTTAGAAAACAATTAGTGTGTGGTAAACTGACGTAATCTCCTTGGGAGAGGGAACCACGAGAGCGATTAATTTGATATAAATACCGCTATAATTAAATTTCTAATAAGGACTTAATAATAATTCCTATTATGCCACTGATGAGCCTTTAACGTCGATTATTATTTTTTTGTTTCTCTCATTTCTCTTGCATGACTCTCTACTTCCCCTTCAATTTTTTGTCTTGTTTCCTCTTAGAAAAGATGGTAGCTTCTCAGTTTGCTTATAAAATATAGTATAATGTTGGGTGTTTTTAAATATTCAGTTTAATTGCTTGGCTTGTTGTTATGGATACTCATGAGCATGCGATCTTGTTTAGCGTGATCATTTAAGAAATAAAACTCATTTCATTCCGTCATCCGGTGTATTTATCATTGTTTTCTTATTATTACGTATTATCTTTTTATATGGCATCCGTGCCCTATTATTACTATCCCACACGACGCTAATTAATTGTCGTGCTTGTCGATATATACTTTCGTAATTGTACTAGTAGTTTTAAACGTTAACTGGAATTAGTAGAATGTAAAAGTATTAGGAACTAATATTACTATAAAATGAGTAACATACTTGAAATTGAATACTTCAAGACAATTTTAAAAACATGTTTAAATGATCTCTGCTTCTGTTGTAAATAACTTTGTTGGCACGTCCATCATTTATAATTTTCTTTAAAATTTAACATGCTCTATTTAAAGATAATTGCATCCGTATGTCTAGAATAGTATATAGCCTCATTATATATTATAAGTATATTAAAGTTGACCATTTAGCATAAGGATATTTGTGAAAGCATTTTTCTAGTAATTATTATTACTAATTAGCAAAATATTATGTATATATATCCCGTTTTAATTGAAGGAAAAGAACCAAAGTATTGTGTGCAATTATCTTGTTTAAAAGGACGGCAACCATGAGGACCTTTGCTAATATTTGAATTGTCTTTCTTTTTGTGCCTGGTTTGACTTGTCCTGTGACGACCTGATGGCCCCTTTGACTGTCTCTGTCTGTCTGGCTGTGTGTCGGATGCCTTGCGTGGGTGGTGAGTGCAGGTAGCAACAAAGATCATGAAGTTCCTCATCGACAACTTCGGCGTGAGCAACCTGTTCGGCAGAGAGAACTACGAGTACTACGCTCGCATCACAGGTAGAATCCTCAAGGTGGAAGAAGACTGGATTTTCAGCTTTCGATATCCTCCAGACGCTCTCGTCTCCCGTAAGAATAATCCTTCATCTTCCTCCACGCCCCACCTTGATCCTTTAAATCCGACTCCCACTCTTTCTCACTAGTTACTAGTATGCTCAACATTCATCCCTCACTTTCTTCTACTTAGTTGTTTCACTTTTAAACATTAAACACGTCTCATTTTTACTTTTCAACACGCCTCCCTCACCAAACTATAATATTATTTGTGCAGCAGTGCGCTCTACAAGAAATATACTTTATTTCAACCCATTATTATGATTATAGACTGGGCACCCTTGCTCAACCTTTTTGAGGAAATTACTTGACTACTTTACTTTTCCGTTTTTACTAGCAACTCTTCTAATTTAATTAATCCTATCGTAATTATTTAATTATAACGACAAAATTAATCATTTAATGGCTAAAAGTCAATTGAGTTTGTTATGAAATCGAAAGCAGAACATATTTTTACTCACAAAGAAATCTGAAACAATACTTAAATATTGCATTGGTGGGACTAGTTAATATGCTTCTTAAATATTTTAATGAAGAGCATGGCAAATGGGAAAATACTACATAGCGCTAACTAATATCACAATTAAAAAATAAAGTTTCGACGAGTCACTTTTCAAAACGCCACCATTTCTACAGAATTATAGAAGAACTGCTCAAAGAAAAACGAAGTCCACGAAAACGACTGACAGCGTCAGCATGAATAATTAATTCACGGAGAAGGATTAAACTCCAAACATTTTCTTCTTCTTTGTGTACATACAAACTAAGTTGCCGATAACAAAAAAGGTTCCTAATTTATAGTATTCATATTGAAAAAATCAATAATTTAAAAATCTACTTGTAGCTCTAACATAATTTTAATTTATTTAATAGCAGACATACACATAGCTAGTTTATAACTCTTTAAAGAGGATTTTGCTGGAAATAAAGAGATACATAGCTTTACTATATGAGTGGAAGCACGTAACTTGTCACAAACAGAAAAAAATAATTATTTAAAAAACCAGGAATCTGAAAAGACAAGCTACTTGACACACAAAACAGCACATTTTATTGTACAACAAACTGCATCATTAATTTCATTATCTATCACTACTACTAATTCTCATTATTTAAACGTTATTTTTTAAACACATAATTATTTTTTCTACTAGAGTTAACAAATTGTTGTTTGTTGTTATTGATTGTTGTTGTTGCTGCTGCTACTTTACTACAAAAATATGATTGTTACAGGACAACAGTCGCTAGAGGCTGAGAAAACGTGGTTGCAGTATGAGTCGGAGAGATGGGGTCTAAATTTCAATTTAGAAGGTAGGAATATAACACATCTTCATCATGAACAACTTTAATTAACTATTTTAAAACAAAAAAGCCATTAGCAGTTTTTAAATGCGTTATTGCTGATCGACAATATACTAGTAAGCCGTGCAGTAGTAGAAAGTTTCTCTTGGGCAAAGGAAAATAGTATGGCATTTTTGTTAATTTATTTTTAATTGGTAACGATAACTTAAATGCGCTGCGTCCCGTAACATAAATTGTTCGTCTGTTTTGATTACTGTCTTGTCAATTGTATATCGTGTTTATTTTTTTCATTTTGAAAACTATCATGCATTAGTAATTTACATTTTTAGTCCCTTGTGTAATTTACATTTTTGTTTCGTTAATTGTGACTATTATAATTATATTACTTATCATTGTTTGCGTGTAGGGAATTTTGTAGCAGCAGCGGAGTGAAATAGAGACTTTCGTCATTGTTCGTAGTTACAAATTTAAGTTTGTAGTCTTGTCTCCTTCCTTCTTGGTTTATCGTCTTCGTTCGTGTCACCAAAACCACACAGCCATCCATTTTTGTTTGATACGTGCTATGCACTTGTTTATATCCAGCAGATAAGCCGTAGAAAAAGGCTAATTATATAACAAATAACTAATTAATGTAGTTTATAGAGAGCGTCCACAGACGACGTCCAGATTAAAACAAAGTATCAAGAGAAGTAATTCTTCTCTCTTCTGAAAGAAATCATTTTCAAAATCTCATAATCTCTCCTTTTGTTATTATTTATTGTTCATTTAAGTTAATTTGCCGTTTTTTGATAACTAGTAATTAATTTGTTGATAATTATTGTTATTACTTATTACTATGATTTTTTAGGGAATTTTTAGAAAGTTTTATTTTCCTTCGTCCTGTTGATCAAATAATTTATATATTAATTTCAATATGTTAATTTCTGACATTGTAATTTTGAAATTTTCCGGTATTAATACTGAATTAATGATGGTGTAATAATGTTATTGCTAATTTACTATTGTTATGTTGAAAATAAATGCTAGGATTAATTACGCATGCTTAGGTGACTTTTGTAACTATTTTATATTCCTCACTTTTATTCCTATTATAATTAGTTGGATTCGCAAGCAAGAGTTTGTTTTGCTGGTAGTTATTTTTACTTTCGGAGATATCGCAAAAAAGGAATATTGAGATTCTTTGTAAAAGATAAACTACTTTTACCGTTATAGACACTTAGATTAATCCAGCCAGTAAAAAGTACAAAAATTGAGGCCCTCGTCCGCCGCGAGGACAAACGACCTTATAGACTCTGCTACTAATGGTTATTTGATAAAAGCGATGAACATTTCATAATTTTTTTATAAAATTGAGCTTCCTCTTGAAAATCATATAAGTTGTATCGCAAAATGTGAAAGAAGCGTGTCTAATCGTTCCAAGTGAACACGCAGTACATGTCTACGCAATATGGTTCCTTGTTCTCATGGCGACGAGGGCCTCACTTTTCCAATTTTTTGTCTTGTCGCTACCTTTTACTGTTTAATTCTATACACCTTGCTATTAATCAATCACACCAGTTATTATAAATTCGCTCTTCAAACATGCATCCCTAACATTTTATTATGTCAACATAATTTGTTTTAAAATAAACGACAACAACGGATCTTTGACACTTTATAAATCCATCCGCTGGTTCCTATACTTAAATTAGAAACCTTTATTTTTGCGTAAATTAGATAAAAGATTATCAAAGCAAAGCGGTATCCGTTTTGGCAATTCTTTTTTCATAGAGAGTTACATGGTTAGATTTGCACTCAAAAATGATAATCGAATCAGTTTGTAGTTTTGTGAATACTAAGATGGCCCTTTCAAGTGTTTAAGGTACTCAAAAACTAATTGTTTTTTTATCATTTATTTATTTATTTATTTGTTTAGTTCCTTATAAGTAAGGATTAAACGATCTGTATTATTATTGTTAATTGGGTGTTTGTTGTGTTGACAGATAGTTAAGTTCAGTGTGTCATGTAAATACCTAGAAATGTGCAATGTTTGTTTTGATGAGACTTACTTTTTTGCTTAAAGTCCCTATTTTTGCACATAAATATTTTCTGTGTGTTGATTTTTTGGAACAATTTAGACATACATGTGTGTAGGTGGCTCAAGGAAAAATGAAAGTTTAAGTTTTTTGTTTGTACCGACGGTTGTTGTGGTGAAGGACGAGTTTATTGTTTTTCTCTGGTTTTAAAGACTGGTTAAAATGGAACTATTTTTAAAGAGATGGCGATTAGGAAGTCGTTTGGTTCTTCAAACCATTGCCATGCAACTACAACTAACTTTTAACTGCGAATGCCATAATGTTCACGCTTTCAAATTCCAAATATGTAACACATGCGAAATATTTTGTTTTTGTGTTTATTGCATGTTATATTGTACGTAGTTTGTTTCATGTACTCTGATTGTGAGTGCTGCGTGAATGAAATGTATGGGAACGGTTAAATGTGAATGATATGTGCGGGATGTGAAACTTTGTTAAAAAGGCTTGCTGTTTCCCATTGTTTTATATTGAATGTGATTTTAATTACAAGTTTCTTTGGTGGTTAAAGCGAAATGTGGATATTTTGTATATTTTTTTCGTTTAATGATTTTTGAATGCGTCTCTCTCCCTTGAATTGATGTAACTATGCATTGTAAATATCTTTTAGTATTGTAAATAATGTCACTACTGCTTATATGTATGGGGGCTTTGTTTATTATTGGCATTAAGGATGATGGAAGGAAGTGTTTATTACGAGATGGTGTGATTATGTCTTTCCAGCCATGTCGCATCAAGAGGAAAGCCACTCAACTCCGGCGTTAATCCAAGCCTCGGATCGTCTTGATGCAGACACGGGTGATCCCAGCAGTTCCCTGAGTAGCATTCCGGAAAACAATCTGCTTGAGAGCTATACTCGACTAAGTATTAGTTTAGAAGATAATGGACTCTTTAAAGTGACAGAGGTATAATTAAATATATATTGGTGGATGTTAGCAAACTAGTGAGATTGCTCATTGTAGACCTTTAATATTTAAAAAATTGTGTTGTATGAAATGTTGTTTGGACAGGTGCATGAAAGACAGGCAGCGCGGATGAAAACCCGTTCCGAATGGTTTCTTTCGCCGTCCACCTGCCCAAAATTGCCTCCTGTTGACGTGGATGAGTTGTCCAATCCGTACTTGATCCTGAGGGAAGAGTCAGCGACAGGAAATTGTTACTCTGGTAAGTTATTTCACCTCTTGAGAAATTGGAGATGACATGATTCCACCTGTGACAACCATTTCTTTCTGGTTTGGTAGGAGGTGTCCTCAGCTCCAGTAATGAGTCCGTGAAGCACCCACCCATTCGCCGAACCTCCAGCAAGGAAAAGGATCGCCGTTTAGTCCGTCGTAGTTCGAGCAAAAAGAATAAAGAGAATGGTGCTTCAGGTGGGGCAGGTGGTGGCGGTGGCTCCAATAGTTCTGGTAACGGTGCTGGTGGCGGCGGCGGTGGGTCTTCTTCCGGCAAGAAATACTCATCTTCCTCTGCAACCACTCCACCTCATCAACAACTAACAGGTGCTGATTCCAATCATCAACCGACAACATCCTCCTCTTCATCCACAACATCTCCTGCTCCAGGTGAGATAGGCGCTGTTGGTGGTGGCGGCGGTGCTACTACTGCTGCCGTTGCTGCAACTGGAGACAACAAGGTATCTACTCCCTCAAGGCGGTCCACCGCCTCCAATCTCTATGATTACTTAGACTGTTCCACAAACACTTCTGCCAATGCCACCGCTACTGCTGCTGCAGGTGACCATCCTAGTTGTAGTGGTGGCGGTGCTTCTGCAGTTCCCCCGTCCACCACTGACGCTTGCGGGGGTGGCGGGGATAGCACTACCAACAATCCTTCCGCTGTGAGCAACAATGGGATGCCTCCGGACAACGAGGCTGAAGGAGATGGTGGTGTTGGTAGTGGAGGCGGTGGTTCTTCATCCTCGGAACGTGCTACTCTAGTGTCGGAATTAGATTGCACAGAAACTGATGTTCAGACATTTCATGTCACCCTAACGTACAAGCCGAGAATCTAGCCTTTTTTCTCATCTCAACAAAAATCTGTTATACTCTTACAATTTATTACAAAAACAACTATATATACTATATACCGTACTACTTCGCAACGACATTCAAAGGAAACTACCACAGTTACTATATATTATCTATCTACTACTCTTTTTACTACTACAACACACGACAACGTCGTTATATTATATTCTCATCATCAAACACCGCCAATCATCGTGCTCGTATCCTCCCATCGTGTTCCTTTCAATCAAATCGTCACACAAACAGGCACAATTACAAAACTCATCTTAGCCAATTTTTCGCTAAAAATTTATTACATATGTATAAATTATATATACCTACGTACCGCACCATTACTAAAAAATAGCCGTAATTAATATTACGATTGTATTCAGCAAAATATAATTATTATATGAATCACAAAACAGAAATATAGATGCTATAGAGAAGAAATTATTTATATTACCACAACACACATACCCTGTAGCAATCTATACGCATCTCTTTACAAAAAAATATTTTAACAATTATTAGGTAGCCGGAGGTACTCCGGATACCTTATGAGATTGG
>JAHZMV010005472.1:0-11515 GCA_027743765.1 Coecobrya sp. COE2
CATTATTGAATTTTTAAGATGTATTTAATCAGTGGGATGGACTGTAACGTCATAGCAGGTAGCTAAAAACTTTCCTAAATATATTGTTCCATTCAATTAGATTGACTCACAATAAAAGAATCTGACAACCGATCAAAATGATTTTTGATTGATTGATCTGAACAGAGACTTTTCATGCGTCAAGTACAACTTATCGAAGGGGAATTATAATTAATTGCAGGCATTGTGAAAGTAATCTTTTTGTCAGCTATTTAAGATGGCGGACCTGTCAAATGTAACACTTGTAACATTCCCATAAAATTAATTTAAAAAAATATATTGCTGCCAAGAATTTTTCGTACCCTAGTATTGGCCATGGTCCCGGTCCCTGAGTTTTTGTTTTTAAACTGAACAGAACACACTTGGAACAAAACAGTGGTGAATAAAGAATATGTGCTTATTAATTTAGCATATTAAACAGCAAAACTATTTTTTTTCGCTGCGAATGAAAAACTTCAAAATTAAATATCCAACAGCGGAGACTCCGCTACTGCTAGTATCAGAGCGCGTCGAGCTAATACGAGTGAAATGTTGTTTTCATGTCACTTCTAATTTCCAACTGGGAACCACATCTCTTATCTCAATTTCGGACAGGCAATCGCCAATAAAATATGTACATAAATTTACACTCGTGCCGCAGCTAGGTACATTGCATTATTACTATATATTCATTTCATTTTCATATCAGTGGTTTATTCCATTCAACTGAATGAATTCCGACTAAATGAATGACTGATGTTTTTTCGTTGCTCCTGTTATTATATTCCGTCAATAAAGAGTGCTGATAACGATGACACAATTCGGAATGCTTCTAGTACTTATAATATGTAAATGTCAATACCTATCTCGGTTGATAATTTTTATGCTACCGGTGTTTATTTGTTAACACTGTTACTTTTGCTGATACGTAACTTCGTACCCGACTGCACCACCCCACCTTATTTTTCCATTAAGCTTTAACTCTTCGTCGCGCTACAGAGTAATGCAAAAATAGTTTTTATAGTTTATTTATGTTCTAACGTTTTATTTATGAAGTGAGTAAAATGAGTTCTGTTTGGAAAGGAAATTAACACCTAAAATTAATGTGAGTTACTATTTACTACAACAAGTCAAACATTTGAAAATCAGAATTGTATTGGCGTCATTCATGACACATTGAAGTTCACTGCTCTGCACTTCAAAGGAGCTAACTATTACGCATAACCAGGCCCGTTTTGACAGATTCTAGACAGGTTATTTGATTATTTTTAATAGTTATCATCATTAAAGTGTTTATAATCTCTACTGATGAGTCCTTTGGAAGGTTTTCCCAATACTACGATGTAAAGTAAATAGTGATGCAATATTTCCATGCAAAGTGTATGAGTATTTAATCAATGAAACGAGTTGAGTGACTCAGATTTTGTTTAAGAAAGGGTGGCCAAGAGAATTGTCCAGCTTCCTGAGGAGAATGAGTAGGAAAATATTAGCAGGCATGACTTTCCATGAAAAAGTTTACAATACAATATATGTGTAATAATCAGTTAAAAATTATCCGGTTAACAATAGTTTTTCGTAGTTAATTTTAAACTACAAAATAATATTACGAGTAAATTATTTATTGAACATTATATTTTATGGACATACAAAAGTAGCAAAGGTAAAAATGTTATGAACTAAAATATAAAATATAATGTTCTGGATCCCTCAGCGTTGTTCAAGTTTTCATTTACGTTGACGAATTAGCATTAGCAGCATCCTCCAGTGCTTTTACAATATCCGCTTCTACAGGCTCTACATGAATTGCATGAATGCATTCCGCTGATTTGTCGAGTCCTTCGAACTTTACCATCTGCTTGTAACAAAGAATGAGGGGAAATGTAGTCAAAGCGACCTGCAATTAACATTGGTTCCAATTCTCCAGTAGTTTTTGGGAGACACGAAACTGGATCCGGGATGAAGCACACCAAAGCTACCAACACTGTTACTACCGTCACTCGTTTGATATTCATCTTTGTACTATGAAACCAACAAAAGAGAATGGGAATTAATTTTTTTATAAAATTAAGAATAAACCGAATAAAATAACGTTTAATTACTATTACAATTTTGTGATAAGCTAATTACTGCGACGTCTGCCTTGTGCCTTCCTAGCTTGCAAGCTACTGAAAATTAAATTCTGACAATTACTATAACAAAAAACGTTTGTCATCAAAGAAAACTGAATTAGGTATGTTAAAAATTACTTATATAGAAACCTGTCACATGTTAATTGTAACTAAGCAGATAAGAATAGTATCGATGTGGTGTGCGCAAAAACGTAACCTGATTTTCATCACCCCAAAAATAGACAGGCCAACCAGTAATGCAAATGTGACATTTGTCCTGCTTTTTATTGCACAAGAAGGACAAGTTTACTATGAAATAGACGCTTGAGCATACCTGTATAAACTAAATAGGCATGCCAACGCTTGTTTTGGCCTTTGTAGAAGGGTACATATTAGTAGTCAAATTTCCAAGCAAAGTCTGCATTTTGTATAAAATTCATAAATATTAACTAAATATTCAATATATAAAGGACAAATGACGCATAAGAAATATTTATATTTGTAGACTGATTACATAAATGATAGTATAAATTTACAAACGTACTCAAGCTACAAGTACTTACATTTAAATTCAACTCATTCTATGGCGTTGCTAACCTTATTTGGATGGAATAATGTTACATCTAAGTAACTGCATAAATCCAGTTTGGTTTGAGTGTTAAAAAATTCTGAATAAGTTGTAACATAAATATAATTGCATAATGTATAACATTTTATCGAAGCCGAAATTCCGTTGATGAATAATGAAATACTTTTAAGTAATCAATTCAAGTCATATTATGTTTTGTGATCATAGATATGTGACAAAGACTTGCGTATATTTGTCCATCACAGGAATACTCACAATGCCACTAATGACAACCTCAACTTCGTTGAAACCAGAATTGTCAGTTATAAAAATGCTCACTTTTCGAGTTTGTGTGTTATTATAATTTATTAAAGTTATTAATTTAATGGCACATGGCTAACATAATTTCTAAAACAAGTACTGGAAACATAAAATATTTTCTGTATAAATTAGAATATCAGATAGCGTTTGTTGGAACCGTCAGCATCCTTCATGTCCCGGAAATCCTGCCATTCCTTCCTCAGTTTGGGCTTTTGTGGTCCCCAACGATGTGTGGGTTGCAATGCAAGTAGTAATTTCTATTTCAACCGTTAAAAATAATTCTAATTAGCTCAGGTAACATAATTATTATGATATAAATAAATTAAATAATATCATGACTATAACCTCTTTAAACGTCCCTGCTTTCCTTGTGAAAATTGCATGACAGCCCCAAACCGGAAGCAAAATCACTGCAAATGCAGTCAGGAGCCAGCCGCAGACTATAAAACGCGAAATAAATTTTTATTCAAAGGTCTGAAAATGTTCCGTTACGATGCATACAATTATTGTTTGGCTTACTCGTAGCAATCTTTGGGTATTCAATTCCGTTAGATGTATACTCTCCCTCGGTTAACAGATAATAAAGCAAATTAGCCAGTAGTCCAAAGGGAAGCACAATCGCCCAGCATATCCTCCAGTAGATACCCGGATTCCTTCCAATCATGAACTCAATATCATTGCAAATGTTGTTGAGTCCATAGACGTAGCAAATAGCAGCACATTCCACCATGGCCATAACATAAATAATAAAGCCGGCTCCATAGTGATCAATTAAGTCCAACATCATCGACCCTCCCTCAGTGACGTACATTAGACCAGCAAGACAACCTAGTATGCAAACTATCAGGGTGACCAGCCATCTTTTCCATTCAGGAAACTGATCACAAAGTATGGTGATCACACTTCCAGTGAGGGACGTGGCAGAGCCAACGCCCAGGGTGAACATCATAAGGAAAAAGAGAACAGCAAAAAGTTGTGGAACCCAGTCGAATGAGGCAATGGCTTGAGGGTACTATGGGAAACACAAATTAGTAATATAGGTCAAGTGACCAGTAATTTTGTGATTTGAAAAGAATGTACAATCACATACCAGAATGAATGCCAGGCCTGGTCCAACGATTGTTGGTTGAATTTCGGCAAATGTCAGGTTCTGAGTGTGCATTAAATTACCAATAACAGCAAATATTGTGATACCAGCAAGGAGCGAGGTAAGTGTATCAGTGAAACTGATGATAAGCGCATCTCTGAAAAATCACAATATAAAATATATATTTCCTGGACAATGCATCTAGATAGTAATGTAAACCTAAAATTCTTAAATATACCTGTAAACATCCTGTTTAAAGTTATTATATGAGCTGAACATAATTATAGGTCCAAAACCACAAGTGAGTGAAAAGAAGCATTGTTCCACAGCGGCATACCAAACCTTTGGCTTGGCAATTTCACTCCATTGGGGTTCCAAAAATATTTTGATTCCATCCCAGGCTCCCTCCAATGTAACTCCACGGATTAGAAGGATCAGCATAACGATATAGGGGAAGATGGCTGTGAAATAGGCCACTTTCCCGGAGCTTTTGACGCCTTTTACCAAAGAAAGGAAAATGAGTATCCAGGAAAATATGAGACAGAGAGCCAATTGCCAGCTTATCTTCCCAAGTCCATCGTTAATATTGGGGAGTTGGGGATGAACTGTGTATCTATAGCAAATTTAAACCAAAATATGCTAATAGTCCTAGAAAAGATTGCTTTGTTAATATGACATAATATATTTTAACTTATTTACTTGTAATAGTACTCCGCTTCTGTGCCCTTTATTGAGTCGCAGGTAGCGCCATCCGGAAGCTTATCAGCGTGACATTCTGACCAGGGCACAGTTTTGGCGAAGCTGGCAGCGAAAAAATATACTGTGGTTGCCATCAATGAGACATAGTATGACAGTTGACTAATTACACCCGTCACTGAGCCGTAACCAACGCCCTTAAAGAGTGGCGCCATGTAGGGTTATCCCAAGTGTCACGGTCTCCATCGTCTTCATCATTGGCGTTGGGTGTGGCGGCCTTAATTATTAATTAATTTTTTTAAAAATTGCAAGTTTTACTATTGCATTGAGAAACAATGGGCATAAATCATGAACTCACATCAGGCTGGCTTATAATCGCAATGTGCCCCTGTGCATTTTTAGGCTGAAAACGAGGCTGCTGTGGGCTACCTATTACATCCCCTGGTCCCACGGGCGGAGGTGTGAATGTTGGCTGTTGTTTCGGCTTTTGACCGCCGAACTCACTTCCTGTTATCTATTATCAAATTGAATTTCAAATAATATGACATTTAAACATGATTAGTTTTGATGAGTGCAAGATTACGTACAATTCTGGGAAGAAATTGGCGTGGGGCTGGCTCCACTGGGATGGTTCCCTCATTTTCATATCCGTCCTTTGTGTAGCCATTGTTATCATAGTAGTTTGGACCATTCTGCTGGAAATGTGATTAGAAAAATTAATTTACGTCAATTAAAATGACATTTGATTAAACTGCGCATTTTTGTTTCCATTGTTCTCCATATATTTATTTACGATTTATTGATCAAAGAGCTACGCACTTACTAAAGTACGTATGCATTTAAAATTGATTTATTGCAAGCCTTTCTTAAATAATGCTTAAATTCGATTTTAATTAAAATTATGGCTCTACTGTGTCCGAAGACCATTGTCATTTAGGCAAGTAATCTTATCATCATTTAATTTGTACACTCAAGTGTTACAGAAGTATTTACATATGCAAACAGTGTTTCACGTTTTCATTGCTTTGAGCCAGGTCCACATAATAACTCCCAATTAGAATCAGTTTTAGGCATTTTTGTTAGTTTGACCGAAGCGTATAATAAGCTTATCTTTAAATTGCATAGTCTACGCAAGCAACAATGTAACATAATATATACTTTTTCATTTTTGCCCTCGTCGCAATCGTGGAATGCTAAATACTTACGTAACTCATTAGAATGGACTTGACTGAATGAGTGAGTCACCTTATTCATTTACGATTAATGTCAAAGATTCCCAAGTGTAAATACTTTCAGCATATTTTATACTCAAGATTTCTGAACCATAAAATAACAACGGCTATAGAGCCGTTTTCTGTACTGCAGAATCTGTAGCATAATTTTAATCTCTTTTGATATCTCCTCAACAGGTACACCACAGAGAACAGAGTTTAACAAAAGCTCGTTTGTGGTTAAAAAAGCTTAACCAGACGATAAATATTCACAAATTTAAAAAATATAATTTCATTAATCTCCTTATTTAAATTATTGCGTGGTGAAATTCCATGTTTTTGGTATGAATCATTTTTGGTTATCATTTTGGACGTAATTGTAGATAAATTTTGTGTTATCTTTTCATTTTTAATGATATATTTTGTGTTTTACTTTGATTCCGGCAGCCGATGCGAAACAGTTTCGACATTGCAATACATGAAGATGGGAATATGTATTCTGTATATCAATGCTTGCAATTTGCAACACAAAACGTGCTTGCAAGTTACAATTACAATACTTGAAAATAATATGTAGTGTAAATCGTTCAACTGCTAATATATCGTTATTATTTGTATTTATGTAATATATATGCTGATAGTATTGTTCCAATGGTAACAAGTAACAGCTTTACCAAACTGATCTGTTGATATTAGACCTACCTCAACTAATCTTACAATTTAAATGAACAATATATTGTTTTTATTGCTGGCGACTTAAATAAGCTCAACAAAAAATGTCTACACTTAGATTGCATGCAAAAATCATTAGTTGGCTATTTCTAATTAGCTAAAGAATGTGAGTCAGCTAAGATACACTTACACTTGGCCAGTTGTAGCTAAAGTGTAGGATGATTTAAATGTTCTAAACATTTACCAATTCACCGGATCAACTTGTCATGAGTCATGATCTCCAAAAATTGGTTAAAAATGTGGCATTTTTGTTGGTTGAAATATATTCCAAATTACTGAATTTGGATGGAAAACATATTGAAATCAGTCAGACTTATCTCTGACATAAGTAATGGCTTCACTGGATTTAGAAATCTGACAAAGTCAATGTCGTCCACATTTTTAAAAAAGACACGGAATCAGTTCATACTTGTTTTTATGTGTAGCATGCACTAGAGATAACTAATCCGGCGAGGGGAGGTGGGTCATCCACAAGTAAAAAATATAAAACTGTTACAAATTGTAACTTAAATGTGCCCCTATCAGGAAAATCTGGATGGTTTCATGAGGGAGGCTTTGACTGTCTCCCAGTGTAATCTGCTAAGCTACTACATTGATTTTAAAGGAATCTCAAAATGATCGTCTCGTTGATAAGGAACCGAATTTACAAATTAATTAGAAATTTAAAGTCGCACCATCTCAATCTGCACGTTGATAGTGAATAAAGCTTATTGATAAAAAATGAAAATGATCATCAAATGATCGACTAATTTTTACACAATTTAAATTCAATAATATAATATGTTAAGGTGATGAATCAAATCAACATGACGTATATAGTTATAGTTTGTAAATTTAATTATAAAACTGGACCATGAATCATGACGATTTAAATCTAATTTAATATCACGACCACCCAGTGAAATTTTTTAGGAAAAATATTACGTAAACCGAATATATGCGAAACAGCAATGTGAACGGGTTCAGCGTCTGATTTAAGCGTCAGGTTTAAGTTGATAGGATTTATGATTTGAATTAAATTGACGGACATAATGTAATTTAACGAAGGAAAATTACTTTGCATTCAGATGTAAAAAAGACTCAATTTATGTATAATTATTAAATTCTTAAAGGGCAATATTTTGTTACAAATTATTATTTCACATACCTGATAATTATTTGCCATTTTGTTTGGGTAAAATTCTACAATTTTGCTTCTGTGCAAAACTACAGAATTTGTGTCCAATTCTAATTTGCTTCTAGTTTCTTGTTAATAAGGAATACTTCTTTGTGCTGAATTTTCCATCGTTTGTAAAAATGATTTAAATCTTTTGAAAGTTTCTCGCCCGACGCCACAATGATCACTGCTAGCAAATCATTGAATGGGAACTAAATGGTTGGTTTCTCCAGCGTAAAGAGAATGTAAATAAATCCTTGTAAGTTTACATGATTTCATTGCATTTATGAGGAACTTTGATTATCAGATTTGCGTGCTTGTAGTGGTCACTGAAATGAATGATAAGGATGGTATAAGCCAGTTATTGCTGCAACGCTAACATTTTATCTGAATTAACAGAGATAACAATTTTGACTCACTTAAATATGCAAATCTGTCACAAGTGCAATATCCTTACAAATTAAAGTCAGCAGTATCTTAGGTATAAAAAATCATTTCAAACATAAAATGTATTACGTAAAAAGTTTAAAACATTATGTACTGCGACTACAAACAAATAAAAATTACATAGACAACAGATTTTGAGTTATTGGCAGTTATGTATCTGATCGTAAAGCATTACATTATGATATTCATTTAAAGATGAGTATTTCATTTAAGTATCATTTTAATATTGCAAGGAAATATTTTTTAAAATCCATGTTTAGTATATGATTTGACGCAAGTCACAATTTTTCATTTGTCCACGTGGCCGCGACAGAAATTCAATTACGCGTCACTAATATGTTTGTTTAGTAACATTTCTACATTATTTCAAGCTGTGCACAGCATTAGATGACGTGGAATAATTGGGAATTTAAACCTGGCATGACGCGATAAATGTTCTCGACAGGAAAAAGTTAGAGTTGAAATTCAAAAGCGTGTATTCAATTCAACGACTGCTTGGAACTGTACATAACAGTAAAACTAATGTAACCAAGTTTTGCTACCAGCTTCAAGCTTCAAGCTCGGAAAGATGCAAAAACTCAATGAAATGTTATTTCTACTCGGAATAAATATGTTCAAGTAATAAAACCACCACCAAAGGTTGGAATGACGCCTCTGCTTTGACGTATTTCAAAAATAGTTGAAAATAAGCTTTTTATCTGTCACATTGATTGTAGCGCAAGACTGTAACGGGTTTTGTGAGTTGACAGTGTTTTATGGGCTTTATGTTGGAATTAATTGGTAGTCAATGACTTAGTTCAAGTGGTGTAACGTCTCCGATGATGATTGGGATTACCTGAATTATTCTTAACACTATTAATGAAAATAATATAAGGTAGTGTAATTTATGTACAGACTTTATTCTAAAAGGGAAGTCCAGTATATTATTTAATTGCATATTTTAGAAAGAGGTGTTCAGTCTCATTTTCATACTATTTTACTGCATTTACATTGGAGTACTTGTAAGAAACTGACCTGACAGCTATAACCTATAGAACCTATAAAATCAGTATAAAATTAGAAATGGCTTTCAGTCAAGAATCTCAAAGATTCATTAATTAAATAATTGCTAAAAGCCCACGTGAAATGCGTGTCCAGTGTGTCATCAAGATAGATTATAAAATGGAACGTGAATGGTATACTGGGTGACGAGCCGTGCTGCAATTATCTGTAATCGTTATAATATTGTTATTGTAGCTTTAAATTACTTTATATTCTAAGACATTCAAACTGTCGAATCACACCTTAGCTTTACGTTTTAAGAAATGAATGCTGCCCTTATCGTTTGCAAAGTGTCTAAAGCCCAAAAGCCTAATAATGAGTATAACCTCATTCAGTTATCAATTTATAGGAGGCTAACAGTAATTTTGCCGGCACAGTCATTTTATTGATGCGTGACTCAATAGATGCTCCGCCATGAGAGTAACCTTTGTCGTCTTGTGAAACCCGGTGCGGGTTATGCATATCTATTGTACTTATGTAATTTATAAGTGGAAACATAACAAATTACAGTGTTGTAAGCGTAAGGTCTCTACTGGCATTTATCATCGTTCAAATAAATTGCTGCTTTAATATGCATTCCAAAGGTAGGTCAAGTATTATATTTATTGGTGTATTCAAATAGATGGATTCAGTAGGATGGGCTCATGGGTGTTACTCACTGAGCTGAGAGTATGTACTCAATTTTCTGGAGCGCTTTTAATGCAATTTAATTGGTGTTATCAATTATACAGAAATGATGCATAAAACTAACAAGCCATCAAAATCACTAATCAGTAGCTATCATGGATTGCTTTCAGGCAAGAATTTCAACAATTTGCAAATTAAGTAACTTGCTAAAAGCATATGTGTGTAGCGTTCCGTGTCCAGTGCTATCAATGGAGATAATCACTGCGATTATGAAAATGGAACTTGAACGGTCTAGTTGGCGCCAAGTCACTATCACTGAATCCAATGTCACTTTTCCACTTTTTATTATTACTATATAGTCTTAACCTTGGTCAATGATTCTACTTGATTCAATTTTCGTTTAACTATAAAAATGTTGCCTAACCCTAACCTGTGTTATGAATATGAAATGCGGCTTTAAAAATCACAAAGTAACATCGATTCAGATAGTTATTCGCAAAATTTGTTTTTCAACAGACTAGAATTAACAGTAATAATGAATGGGAGAAATATGTGAAAATACTTCCTACTCCATGCTATTGCTTTATTTCATATTTGATTCCATTTCTGTAGGTTTATTTATTACTTTGGTCACTAAAAGTTTTTAAATTGCTATTTTAGATTCATGATTTTTCAAAACATTTTTCTATTGTGCAATTTTTTTTATTCTGTATTCATATTCTTGCTATCACAAATTAATTGATCAGATTAACAGCAAGATCTATTATCAGTGCAATATCCGCTCTTGCAAAATCCACATTCACTGCATGATTCCGTTTTTGAACCTCCGTCTATAATAATTTGTCGAATTTTACGATTTCCTTGCGGAGATTCCTCAATACCTGAAAATAGTTGCTGCCAATCTCTCCCGTCCAATTCTCTACCAGGTTTTGGATGACACAAAACAGGATTCGGAATGAAACAGAAAACCCATCACTAGTGCTGCTATGTTGAAAATTAATTGCTTGATATTGATGTTGCTACTACTATGACATCAAAAATAACAAAAAGCATTTATTTATTTCTTTAATGACAGATTAAAACTGAGCCAAATACTAAAAATAGATGTACGTTCTATTGAAAATTTTCACGGTAATATAATAGTCACGACGACTGTGTGTTTTAATAACTATACCAGCATTCCATTGTTGTGTGTGTGAAACTAAAAGAATTAAGTTCTAACAGTTAAATACAATATAATAAAAATTCCCATACAACATATAAAGAAGAATAAGCATGATAAAGATAACTGTTCGTAAAGCCACTTAACAGAAAGTTTCATGCTACTTGACACTTTCGAATTTCCAAGAAAATCGACGACGTCACACCAACTAAATTAGGTATTATATATATATACTAGTGTTTCGTTGTTTAACTTCTAGCGATGCCTGCACTCGCGATCCGGTTATAACCGGAAATTTATAAGTATAAAAAGGGTAGACTAGTACTGAGAACCCTTTTTAT
>JAHZMV010005473.1:0-25408 GCA_027743765.1 Coecobrya sp. COE2
TCAAGAGACGTGAACATAAAATAAATAAAAAAATAATCCTTACAAGTTCAAAAACGGAGAATACTGAAGAGAGAAGATGACTTTTCGTATCTCACTTCAGACCAAACTTTGTCACCAATTCTGCAAAATTGCTTCCCACCAAAAACTCTCTCTATTTATACCCTCTGATTTTTTTATAAAAATTTAACCATAATGTGCTTTTGTAATATTTACTCTAAACAAACATCACCCGTATCCATGGAACGATTGATTGATGGTCGTCTGCCAACACACCCTTACGATGGCAAATGAGTGCTAGCGAATGACATGACAATGATAACAAAAGCATGCGTATTGGAATGCCAACAAATGATCATGTCTTGGTACTGTCACCTTTTTTGCACACACATTCACACCATGAGGGATGTACACGTTTTCCACACACTATATCTGCTAGCAGATATCAGCACATTTCCTTTATTTACTACCAATAAAATAATTTTAAGGAATTTTAAGGACTGATGGTAAAACTGTCACATTTTCAAATGGACATGACTAAAACAACACAACAAAATTTTCAGTGTTGTAAAACTTATTTTGATTATTATTATTTTAAATCCTACTCTATCGGTTAGTTATGTACAAGACATAGACTCCAGGGAATCGTTGAGATTTCTTCATCACTTGATTGTCAACACATTGATCATATCGTACATCCTCTGCTGGGCTGATAGTTACGTTGTACTCAACTAGCAAGCCACTAAACAGCTTTTGTGGAACGCATGAGAACACATACTTTCCCTGGGAAGGGAATACATTGAATGAGTACGTCAAACCACGTGCACACAATCATAAGACAGATGGTGTTTAAGTCTAAAGCTGAAACTTGCATCGATGAAAGTTTCTAGTTTCTTGAGAAAAAATACGTTTACCGCTCACAACTAAGTAAGAAACAGAGGAACGAAACAATTCTGAGATATTTCCAATCCCAATACATTCCGTTGAAAATGATACGGCCAGACTTGTTGATATTATTGAGGATGGATGGTTAAGAATACAAGATTTATTACAAGACAAATACCACGACGTTCGTTCAGGGGTCATATGATTTCATATTAAATAAACATGTTCCTAGTGTAATATAATGACAATAAAAATGAAGCAAGCATCAAGGAAATAAAAAAGTAAAATCATCAAATCAAAGTGACTTGTGCTGCCTTTCCAGACGTAGAAGTGAACAAACATTACTTGCAAAAGTAAACTGATATGAGCAATTGCGGAAGGGTAAGAATTGAAAATTTCTACAGTTGAAATGCTACAACGAATGTGTTCAGACGGAATTTATAGCGGGGCGTGACGAGACTTAGACCGACGAAAATAAAGAAGAGGAGGACCTTGGCATGTGTTGAAACCAGTCATATAGGGTTATAAATATGATCGAATTTTTTCCCATTAACACCTGGAGTACAGATTGCGGGAAGCCATATGATCAAATAGTGCTCACCAAATGTAAATTGAAGACATCAACTTTAGTAATATCACAGAACCAAAGGCATAGTTTGAGTCTATTCAAACAAAGGTTGCAGAAGAGTAGTTGTAGGTCATACATTGAAAATTTTAAAATACATTCAGACTTTGGAGATCCCGTATCAACATGCAATATGTAGCTCACTGAAAAGATGATACTTGTCGAGTCATGCTTATTAGTCGATGCTAGAGGAACAAAGTTATCTTTGGTAGCACCTTTCAAAACATTTCGTATGTTTTAAACAGCCAGTACCAGTGGAGTAGATAGCTATTGTCATATTGGCATCCGACAGTTTGTGTGATACGCTCCACAATTGCACTATTATTTCTAACAGCCACTTCCTTTTAAGTATATAGCCAAATACGTGTTCTTTAAATGGCAGCGTTGCCTGAGCAAAATGCTCATCCGACATTCAATGGTACGATCCACATCATAAAGCATCTCTGAAAAGGCCAATTCATGTTAATTATCGAGCTAATGGTATGTACTGTACACGGTTGTATTTACCTGAGCATAAAGGTTATTCAATTTTAGCCGCACGATTCGGAAAACTACAAATGTTTCAACAAGCCGGTTCCAGTGTATTATGTTCCTGTTGACTTGTGATGCAAACCGTAATGGTGCCTTAGCATAAATCACAGTCTATTTGTGGCACGCTACACAACATCAATACTGTTTTCAACTGCCGCTATCAGTGAAGTTTGTACATAATAACATTTACTTCATATCATAGCAGTGCCTGAGCAAAAAGGTCATCCAACTTGCGTATCTCCAGAAGCCAATGCCAGTGATATATTGCTAACAATGTGTACCGAATGAAGAAAAAGTTGACCATCCGCAGCATAAATCACATTTGTCAAAGCTACTTCCTGCCAAGTATGTCGCTATTGATATTTCGCTTAAATGGTAGTGTTGCCTGAACAAAATGGCCACCAATTATTGGCAACACGCCTCAGAACATTACAAATATTCTCAGCAGCTAATACCATTGAAATATATAGCAAATATCATTTCCGTCATTTGGTGGCGTTGCCTGAACAAAAAAAACCATCCGACTTTATGTAGCACGTTCCAGACATTGGCAATATCTCCAGAACCCAATTCATGTAAGGTATGCAGATACTAAGCCAATCCATGTCAAGTACATTGCCAAGTAGGTGTACGTGTCTGAGCTATAAAGTTATTCTGTATTTTCTTTGCACGCTTCACAACAATAAGCATCTCTAAAAATGCCAATCGTGTTCATTTCATAGCTAATGACATTTACTTCATGTGGTAGCGATGCCGGAGCAGAAATGCTATCCCATCATTGGTGGAATGATTCCAAATCTTAGCTATGCCTGATGCAGCCAGCGTCAGTAGACTAAATACACAATGACGTTATTTTGCTAGAGGAAAATGATCGTCAATACACATTTAGTGGCAAACTACAGATATTTGAAATAACCTCCGCATTTACATACTATTTGTATGAAACAATCATATCCACACAGTTGGAACAAAGCCAATTGAAAATACCCGTCTCGGAAGTTTGACCTTTCGCACAATACTTGTGGATAAAAAATTAAGAAATATTATATGAAAATTATTTTGTTGTTCGCAAACGTCGACAAGGTATAATGTCAAACTACAAGGTATTACTGGACAAGAAGAAACATCCAGCGACAAATAACTAGTGTATATATTTCATCATTTCGTAGCAAATCCTCAATGGGACCTTTGAAATATCATCACGCATTATGCACTTATGCACCACATTATTTTACTAATTTTATCATGTCTCAGTTTTTAGTTAATTTTAAAGTTAATTGTTCATGATTAAATGAAGCCAGATTACTTATTATTGGTCACACAGCAAAACTAAATCACAGTATAATATATCTGTAGTATAATACTTATATTACAAATTTCGTATTGTTTGAATTTTGTTTTAATTTATCAACTTTAAAATGTCCAACTACATTGTAAGTGTGCATAATATGGCTGTGTGTATTCACCAAAACATCTCTATGAAGTGGAGTAGCTATATTTCCAGGAACGAACCATAATACCCCATGTCTGAGTTTCCCATTCAATCTCCTCGGAATCGTTTGATTTCGAGGATATTGATGGTTTGCAACAGGCTCTTCAAATCGTCAAATGGTAGCAAGTTCAAGGTTGGTTCATCAACTAAAAACTAACAATCGAATCATTAATGACAAACTGTGTTGTTTGAATTTTGGTAGGGCTTCGTTGGTCATGTCCATGTCGCTAGTGTTCTAAGATCTTGATCTTGATAACTCTCAAACTTGTTGAACAATGCGTTTGAAAACTGCAACAACCTCGCTCTAGTTCTGGCAGTCAACTGTGGAGCCAAGAAAAGAATGAAACGTGTCAGCAAGACAGATATTATTGCAGGGATTAACGCGGAATTGGAAAGTTCTAATATTCCATTAAAGACTCAATTTTTATGGTAGAAAATAAACTATTTGTGCATTCATTTGTATCATGTTTAATTTATCAACTGTCTAGGCATAATCAAAAACATTTTATTTAACTGTGAATTGATTCATATTATTTAATGTACTCATAGAAAACTGTCTTACCAATAAATTCAATTATATCACACATCGACTATTCTAAAGACACATGCACTTATCTACTATTATGTAATAGTAACAAACACATTTCCATGCTGGAATATTTTACTCACGATCCCCAAATGCGTACAATGTACCTACCAAACTACTTGTTAAAATGCTTCACAGTTTGGCAGAGTCAATTTATTAGGGGGTATACCAAGTATAGACTATGGAATTCATTTAAATGTTGGTTTAAAACTACCCAACTTTAAAATATCCAACTACATTTTACGTTTACATGTGATAACGGGATAACGTCAGAACTCAAAATCAGAATTCAGAATCCGCCATTCAATTGAAATTTTCAGTTTCCCGGTAGCTCCGCCATGCAGACATGGTTTATTATCCTCTTCCATATAATGACCATCATCATCATTCACCTTCCAGCTTCGCATTAAATTCACTTTGAACAGCTTAGCTTCGAATTCGAGTATTAAATATATCGTTTTGAACACTTATTTCATCTCAGGATGTATATCCTTCTAGTTTTTAATTTAAATACTTCTGTATATTCATCGTCCGCTTCTCCAACGTGTGTATCATCTGTGGGAGCAGAACAAACAAAAGAACAACGCGATATTTTGAATTAGATAGTCATCACTAACATGTAGTCCAGGAAAAAGCTTATACTGGAACATTTCATCAGGGTGGGCGTCTATATGACCACAAACCTATAAACTAACATCGAACATTTCAATTTGGATTAACTGAAGATGACTTGGATTCAAACTTTGGCGTTATTATTTTTAGAATAACATTTTACAAACAGGACATCAATGCCCGAAATTTTGCAATACTACTTATTGCCCCATCGGTCGTAGTATCATCTTTTGAAACTACTACGGAATAGGAAGATAAAAATATCTACACGCGCATAATATATGCAGCATAATGGCTCAAAGATTATAATATGCTTAAAACGTGACTTAAAATTAATAGGAAAATATTCAACGCATAATATGAGATTTACCAATTTCCCCAGCAGTTGTATACTACTCAGGAAGCACCTGAAATACTGCTGAGCAATGACTGTTTTATCCCTCGCAATCTCAAGGGTTCTCTTGAGCATTTCTAAAAAAATGACACTAGGCTTGCACGGTTTGCCTTATACTGTTTGCCTCATTTTGAAATGAAAAAAGAACGAATATCAACAGACTCATTAACCATTGGTACTCAACGCTAACCAGTGTATGTTGCACGATTTTTATGGGGCAATGTCACAAAATATGAAATGCCTGGGTGGAGATACAAGACATTGGCTACATATAAAATCCGGAAAAATAACAACAAATAACGTCATAACGTAATTACACACAGCACGCATTTTGTGGTGCACTCACCTGGTGCATTTTTATATCAACTGAGTTGTTATTGCGTCGTAATGTGTAGGTTACCAGTAGTAAGGATGCATATAAAATTACTTATATAACCTTATTGCAATTTGATATTATTTGACCTTTACTCTTTCGGTCTGTTTCAATGCCACTTGGATGCTTGCGCTCGCTCGCAAAAAAGAAGCAACAAATTATAATTTTACTTGTTCATCACTTCATTGGTCTGGATTTAATTTTTTTATATGTTGTTTTATCTGTCACATACACAGAGAGATCCATAATAGTCTCTTCGCGCAGTGATTTTGCCAGGAAAATGTCCTCCAAAGAAACAAAGCGGTGACGAATGAGAATTGCAAAATTTTCAATCTCCATTAGGAAGAGGGCTCGTCGCACCAGCTTAAACTTTTCATAAACCTCCTCGTCATATCTTGTGTTTTGAAGTGATGAAAATTCTCTTCCACAAGATTCACAGGCCCATTTGATGAGCATCCCGTACACCTCGTCCTCCATCATTTTTAGACTCTTTCTCCCCATAAAATTGACGACTTGTTCTGCAGACAGTCCGCTCAGAATTCCACTCTTTTCTTCTGCTTGCATCCAAGTGTCGATGGTGGCAGCAATCTCATCCAACTCGTCATTTCTATCCAGATGGATCAACACTTGTAGCACTTGAATCTTGCTGTTGTCCTCAACCTGCTGCCACGACTTTCCACGAAACATGAATCCATATACATCCGAGATTCCAATCTGTTGTGCAAGGCGGCAGATTCTAAGAGTAAGGCGCTTTTCCAAAGGCATTTCATCTCCGACATCATATATTGCTTCCACAAAACTATGGACTATACATTCATCTTCGACAACCGACTGTCCGCAAATTGGTTCTGGAATGCTGCCCCAGACTCAAATGACGGTAGGATTCAGACGCATTGGCTCCAGTCGTTTGGAAAGTAAAAGTACGTCAGTGTGTCTACGAATAGGAGCATAAACACCAGCATTTGTAATGCGGACTGGTGTCGTCTACCAACAGCTACTTGACGAATCCTTGAGAACAGTTAAAATGACCAAACCTCTGCCGTTTTCAACGTGCGTAAATCAGGGCTCAAACGTTTTAGAGAATGCGTTTGCATGTCCATGAAAATCATTTGTTATAGCAACTTGAAAATATTTTCCATATGGATAGACTCCGGTCTGGTCTGATGAAATATTTTCTCGTTTACTAGCATTTCATTTGCTTGTTCACTGTTGTTAACCATGTCATAATTCATTGCATCCCACAGGTTAGATGGACACATGCCAATTAATTGTAGGCCCATCCGGTTGCACCGCATTTCTCGCACAACAGCATCTTTTCAAAGACAATACGAAAGGAATGGTGAGATGACAATTGGTTCACATAAAGGTCTGCCAAGTTACATATGTTCATTTCAGCCACAAACTCCAAAATCATTAGGGCAACAATGAATCGTCCAACAATCTTTTCTGGCTCCATGGATAGGTAGACCATAAACTCTTCCACAGTCATGCAAATTTCATTCTTTCCTTCCAAGAATCTGATCAGTGGATTGGACGCCATATTGCCGTCGGTGTCTGTTGGGGCGAGATATTTACATATATCTTCACTTCCTTCACTAGCTTCCAGGATGAAGTTTGTTGCTTATTGACGATTTTGCGTGAACTGGCTACAGTCTGCTGAAAAAAGTTGTGTGTGTACACCCGACGACCAAGTTTGCGGCAATGATGGAGACGTGTTTTGTATTGGATTGATGTTTTCATATTGGAAGGAAGTTGTTAAATCATATTGAATGACTGATTGTTGACTGATGATTTGACTGTTGGGCTGTGTTACAAACATTTCCGGACTTGATGAATGAGGTTGAAAATTGTCACTTGATGATTCCATTTTTTTGCAGCTTATCAATGGGTGTAAGGTTTCTTGGATATAACTGATCACGTGGATCACCGATATAAAAATGGATGACTTAACGTCTTCTTACCGTCCTTGCCACTGGTTCCACTTTTGTTGTCTCCTCTCCTGTCGATATAACCTTCTGAACGTTGAGAGTTCTGCATGATTAGTATATCCAGAGTATGATCAATTAGACAGTAGGTGAGTACTTTTCAATGATACTTAAACTCGTTTTTATAAATTTTAAATAAAAGATAAACATTAATTTTAAGCAGGGACTAGGATCAAATTGTATGACGACATCACAGATTACAACTTCTTTTTAATAAATTTCTTCTTTTTTCATCCAGACAGCATAAATGCCTGCCAGTTTGTCTGGCTTCATATACTTCAATTGCCTGAACCTTGCCGAACCTCCTGCGTACATGCTTCATCTCGAGGTGTTTCAAGATGGTATGCTACAGTATGTACGTACCTGAATATGCAATCGTTATGAAAAGTTAAAACAAGCAAATCCTCAAAGGAACTGTGAAGGAATAAAAAATTAAGGTCCAAAATGAAATTTTATATAATACTCTAAATCAAATAACAAGGTTATTTCTTTTACTAAATGTAACATTATAAATAATACTCATTAGTCGAAAATGTTTTATCATATTTTTGTTGCTCTAGATGAGATGGATCGTTGAATCCAATTTGAATCTTTCCACATTTGACTTCCATATATTTATATATATTTTCCCGTTAACTTTGTCTATCGTTGTTCTATTTTTTTACTATGCCTATAATTGTTCTCCTTACATTGAATGGCTCAGGTAGCAACGAGACCCTACTACTAAATGTTTCTACTTGAATGCACACACACCTAACAGAGAGCATCTTAAACGGTTCTAGCTTTCAGCCACTTCCATCTGTGCAGCAATCTTTCAGGATTTTATGACATGGAAAATATGAAACATGTATCATCATTAAGTATGGTTTAATTTTTTTATTTCTAATTTTAACAGAAGCGACACCAAATTTCATTTCCTGCCAATTCATTATACGTGTCCTGCGTACAGTATCCCAACACAAGAACAAACAAGTTTAGTCACTATTGTAAAACAGATTCATCAAGTAAAACACTAGTATTACATTTTAAGCTAAAATCATTCAAATGAAGCATCAGAACAACATAATTTCCACTAGCTAAAGCCTCAAAATACTTTTATATAAATCATATGAAGGATGAAACCCATATTTACTCCACTACAAGATACCAAACTGCACTCTACAGTTGCATTAAAATTAAAATTCAAAACTTGATACGGCCATCTGGGTGAGCTTAAGTTCCAATCCATAAACCTATCCAATTAACCATCTACGGTAAGGTAAACGACTTCAATTCAACAAACAAATCAACAGACAGTATAAACAGTCATTTAAATATTCATTAAACTTCCGGCGATTTTTATTAAAGTGTTTAAGCATCATAATATCGTATGAGTAACATACAAAAGTCGACAGACTTTTTAAATTAAGATCCAATTTAAAATTGATTGCTATCAACATATACATGACCTCATGAATCGAATAAAGAGATTGTATTTAATTTCATTCAAATTCACATCAAAAGTACTCTAAAATAATGTGAAAGATAAAACAGCAGAATTTAGTAAATGTTATTAATGATCTATATTAAATTTTCTTGACTTATCTAATCATTCTTCTTGTTCTTCCGCAGCTTCTTCCCCTGCTTCTTTACCTGCTTCTCCTGCTTCTCCTGCTTCTTCAGCTTTTTTTCCTGCTTCTTCAGCTGCTTCTTTCGTCGCTTGCTTGGCTGCTTCTTGTCAATCGTCTCTTCATTCATACCATCACTTTGCTCTTGCTGCAACCGTTGCATATTTTTCCGCTGATTCTTTTGCCGGTTTCATTTTACCATCATCAACATTTGGGTCCCTGAAATGGAATAGACACAAGTGAGTTTTAGAAATTACTGGATTAAAATAAATCAATGAATGATTCTTATGTTGTAGTGCTCACAAAACATTGTCCATCGTGAAAATATCGTTTCGTTTCCGCTTCGTTTCTCGCGACAGTATCCACAGAACCAAAATCGGGTCACAAAATCACTGCAAATAAAAACAAAATAAACAAAGTAATTAGCAGATGTAATCTATCAAGTTATCAAGAGATACCCACGATTACACAATTAAACAACCAACGGTCAGCAATAGAATTACAAGATAATCTATTAAACAACGAAGCCTCTTAAATTCTCACAGAGCAAAAAGTTAAACAACAACCATTCTACACATCGTCTCACGTTACGTAATAGCACATACACTCACGCTTACTACTCTTGTGTTTGCAGCCGTTGTGTTGTCATTTCTCGATAACAAGTTTTGACAGAAAATATCAGATAATGATTAATACAAATAGTTGTACTGGAATTTTTAAATGCCTGTTAATGAAGAAGCCAAGCCATGATACCAATTTTATAACGGAATTTCGCAATTTCGCAAAAGGATTTTATCAAAATTCCTACCTAACGGAAACTGATTTGAGGGCTAAGCCTTGTCCACTTCGTATAGGTTCCACTGAGGAATTGGTAAATATAATTAATAACCTGAAAATATTTTTTTTATTCTACCTTATTTAAATGAATTGGAAATGCTACGCAAAAGTAAGTAAAAAAAGATATTACTGAAAACGGTTAAATTATCTAATCCACACAAGTATGACGAGTCTTAACTGGAAATATACTTAAACGAATGAAGTTAAAGTTCAAAGATTCAAACAATACACGACACTTTTACCACCCAGTCACTGCAAAATAGCCCAATAAATATCACAATTTAGTAACTAGTAAAATGCTACAGCGAGAGTAAATATAAGGAAATAAAAAAATTAATTGATAATTTGTTTTCGCAAATTTTAGGTTGTTTTGGGAAATTAGCAAGAATCATTAAGAAGTTAGTAACTAAAAAAATTAAACACTTTTAAGCTCCTTTATCGTCTACTCTAAAAATACAACATAGTCAGAAAAAAGGCCAAGTCCTTTCAACAAATTTTGCACCGCAAGCTTCCGTTTTGTAATGGCGAAATTGAGCATAGCTGTTCGTCATACATGTGCTCGTTGCGCGCATGCTCCCGTTTCTGGACGACAGTCAAAAGGCAAATCATTAGGAAAAGAAGAGAAACCGAGAAACTTGCACAATTATTATGGGGCATCATGTCAAAGTAACAACACATACTATAGCTCATTTTGTGGAGATACATTACTAAGGCCACATACACCTCAATTTGAACTATAATTAAAAGTGTTAAACAAAGAGTTGTTGAAGTTAAAAGAAGGTTGATAGGATATGAGTTTATCAACTAAATATGCTACTTTCTTTAAATACCTGGAATTTATACATTTGTTTCAACATTTGTATGGTTTGAATACTTCCAGTACGCTATGCAAAATGCATGCAAATTGAGATGACATTATTTTCCAATTCCTCTCAAGTTTTTGCAATACGTAGATCTGATGAGAGATATGCTGCATATGCAACAATATGTCCAAAATATGCAACGGATGGATTTTTTATATGAATATAGTATGTCATTACGTCCCGTCAAACTTAGACCTAAATTATTGATTAAAGAAATCATACTATGTAGACACTCCATTGAATATCATTGACATCAAATTTAGCCCTTCTCATAATGGAATAAGCCAGAACTATTTGACAAAAACGTTTGAGCTTCCATTCCTCAATTTGGGTTATTACTTGATAACCTTCGCACAGCTATGTAGTTTATTTCCATCATTTTAGCAACGGAACTTTCCCCATTGGAGTTCATATGGATATTTGTCCAGCCTGGAAAAGTTTTTTAGTAATGCTTGAAACCATTTTGCATTGTCAAATAAAGTGTAATTTTTCAGTATACTTTAAACACATGAATAAAGTTTCCATATAGCTGTAAGGATAATTGAACATTTCTGCATACATTGCAATATACACCAGCTTCACCATACTGAACTACATACTTTCATGTTAAAAATCCTCATCATAACTCTCGAAACAGCAGACAAGTCAGACTGATTTGTCCCTATTAAACTTACTACATACAGATACCGATAAGTACTTTAGCTATATAAATAGTTGATAGTTAGGGAGTATTACATTGAGATTCACAACCATAGATTCACAGATCCTCTAAATCAATCACATTATTCGATCTAACCGTAAAATTGAAGGTCAATGTGTTTATTATTTTCGTCGACAACATTCACTGCCTACTGTCACATTTTGAAAAATATTAGTTGTAATCTCAACCACTAAAATTATCAACCATAAATCGCAATACATGCCACATAGTTCTTTTCGACAATGATTTACATGTTTACTATATATGGGCCACTGCACCTCTTCCCAGGCAGCATTCATAGTATATAAAAAAACTATGATACTTTTATTGAATGTCCAAATATTTATTCTAATATTTTTTGAATGGTTCATCCATTATTATTCATCTTCAGTTTAAAACCAATCTCGACGAAACCGTAGAGAAGGTATCAATTGTTAAATGCAAATGTTTCCAGCTATGTATACTGGATACAATATATCTAGACTGTAAGCCGGTAATATTCAACCAGTTCACATAGTAACAAGAAGGATATAGATCCTGAGATGCAACTACAAAAAGAAAGAAAGACCAAGTTAAGCTAAGCTGTTCAAAGTGAATTTAATGCAAAGCTGGAAGGTGAACGATGATGATGGTCATTATATGGAAGAGGATAATAAACCATGTCTGTATGGCGGAGCTAACGGGAAACTGAAAATTTCAATTGAATGGCGGATCCTCTGATTTCTGCTCTTATCCCGTCATTCTAGCAGCATATCGCTAAAAATATTTGAAATCTGTGAAACGGCCAAACGGTAACGGCAAATTTCAAAATAAAAGCGAGTCCTTTCATTTGGTAGTAAAATAGTATGATGAATTGATTGATGTGTCACATGACATATATTGTAATTTGAAATTTTCGAAACTGTTAAAGTTTCCAACGGTTGCCGTGGACCAATCTGGCGGAATTATAGTCCAGAGGGCACTCTTGACCTAAGAGTGCTATGCATGAAATTTGGAGTTAATAGGTGCAGTAGTTTCGGAGAAGTAGTGCTTCCAGACAGACACACACTGACAGCATTGTGATCTCATAACTACCTCTTCAGCGTTTACAACGCTTTCGCTAGTTAATAACTTCAATCATTTTGAATCCGAATCCGGAAATACATTGGTGCGTTCCAAAACAAGCATGGTAATAATAATGTTTTCTATATACCTTTTCATTCATGTTCATAAATGTTATCCACAGCAAAGTCTGAAAGTCAATAAATACTGATTGTTTGGTAGCGTATTTTAATTTTTAAACAGTTTAGAGTTTAAAGAAACAAAACAACATTAAAAAATTCAACTTAACGTTTTTTGTAGTTTTTATCCATGACCGTAATTTAGCAAACAATGTGGCATAAGCTGATAAATGGCAAGAGGTAATCATTTAAATAATTCGATTTTCCATTCAATTCATGATGCCGACCTGGTATAAGTATAACAACCGTGGTACTAATTAATTGGAATCCATTGGTATATATGCACACATCAGATCAGATCTACAAGCTACATCAGTTCAGCAGCTATTCGTATCTTCACTTTAAAATGGCATGTAAGCAAACATGCCAAATGTAAAAAAGGATCTTGTCCAACATTGGCTCATTCGGCTATCTTGCACACACCCATCATCATATCTCATGACATTTACAAAATCAAATTTATATCATTGCCCCATCAAACTTCTAGTGTAGTTTACTTACATTCATCAATAAGAATTATAAAATTCGTTGGCTAATTTATTTTTGGTTACTTTGAAATTTGAAACAATTTTCCTTCTTTTTCTCGCATAACATGTTTGCAAAATGATAACACATAACAACTTGAAAATAAGGAATGCTGAATAGGTCCCTTTTAATTGGCAAATATAAAGGATCACCATAACAGTCCTAGCATAAACAGTTTTTAAAACCCTTTTTATTCAATTTTGAATCTGTCAGAGTAGACATCAGTTACACAAGTAATGAAGACATTTGTCATGATGATGCTTAATATGCTTACATTGTATACTCTTGTATGAAATGAACATTTAATTATACTTTATTGATTTTTCCATTATACATCCAAGAGGTACAAGTACAAGTGTCCGCACAGTTTGCAAAAGATCCTTGTTAGATTGCTGGGGCCGTCAAAAAAATTGCAACCTTTTTAAAAACGTTTTTACATTTAAACTGCTGGAGCATTCAGTTACTTTTTAAAACAACATGAATTTAATGTTGAATATTTTATTGCTAGAGCATGTGTAGAACATCACTTCCCACGACAAGATTGAATTATATAAAGATTCATTTTTTTATTTAGACTGATATTATCGCAAGCGGGATAATAATCTTTTATTGATTTTACATACAAACAGCGTAGAAATTGTCAAAATTAGCACAGAATTTATTTCGACTCTGTTGTTGCCGAAAAAACTTACGAATAATAAAATTGGAGTATATTTGAAATATCAGAGACATAAAATAAAATGCGTCCGACGCAACAAACGGCCTTATTTGGTTGCCTTCCACTCTCCAGTATCCATGACAAAACAGAAACTCTTAACGCGCAAAGTAATTGTTTGGAATAAAACAAGTAAATGCGTTTATCCACCACGCAGCCAGTTGTGACAATGAAAAGCGTTTATCAACCGCAACGCCCGCTTGAGCGTGTATTTTTAAATCCATAATTCCAGCTGGGTCTTTGGCGATTGATTAAGTTGTCATTTTCCATTTGCCATCACTCTAGCATTTCTTTTTTTATTCCATTTTCTATAAACCAACTTCAAAATGACGTCTTCACCTGCGTATATAGAATACTTGGAGTTTTATGCTCAGGAGGCTTTTGATTTGGATAAATCGCCATTTTTCGTCACAAGTAACCACACGGATGCTGTCGTTTCTGAAATGATCGATTTCAGCTTTCCTCGATTCTTGGTGACCAGTGGGCTTAGTGGTCATATCGGAGAAAACTTTATCCCTAATTATCATAATGGACTCGTTTTTGAGGCAATGTGTGTGTATGATTGGCCACAGATCATCCCACTTGGACCATTCTATAATCTCCTGACAGGACAGTAGTAAGTTTAAACAAATGCCTTTGAAATAACAACTAATATAGTAGTAGTAGTAGTATGAATAAAAGACCAAAATCAATATGTGTCCTACATAATCTTCTCGCTCTTGTTATCATTTTACAGCTGGGAGGGGCTGCCGAGTCAGCATCATCATCACGTTCCACAAATTCGACGAATATTCACTGGAATGATAACACCAGAAAAACTATTTAACCAATGGAGGATTGCTTTTGTCCCTGTACTCGGTCCATTGGAGGATGAAATGCTGCGCAACGTGTTCCGTGATGCCTATGCCCGAATACATCCCATCTATGTCAACGTTGAACAGAACCAGCAAGAACAAGCCGAATTCCAACAATGGCTATATCCAAATCCTGCATAAGCATGTTTTCTTTTTCTGTCTTTTTATAGTCTCGTTCCAATTTTATATACATTACAGATAATTATTTTGTGTTAACATTATTTATGCAATGTGGACAATAATAAAAGGCCAAGTATTGAATAAACCATTGTTTAATAATTCCACAAATCTCTTGTTTACAAAGTTTTATTTTAATTATTAAAAGGCACAATTAAAAGTTTGCAATAAAAAAATCATTTTGTTTATTTTAGTGTTAACTTTCGAAAAAAATAGGTTATTTACGCATTTCAAGGCTTGTTTTTCTTTTTTATTACTAGTTTTATTATAAAGTTTTATTCCATTTGAAGCACCTTCATAATGGCTTTAAGAGACTACAGTAGAAATGAGTTGTCTTATCTGACAATGAATGATTTTGAACGAGGATCGAGTTGCTCGCCATATACGAATTAACCTTGGATTCTTTAAATACGTCCGCAGTGTACCCCAGCTCATTATGCGTTCAAATGACATCCAAGCGTCTGGGGGATTCATCTTAAATGGAATGTTCTGCTACGGTTGGAAACAGCACCTATCTATTGGATCCTTCTTTAGCTTGCTGACGGAAAAAATGTAATACAAAAATTAAATATATTCCTAGCCAGTAATAATGCTTGTCAATTGAACACAACTTTCTTTCACATAACATACATTTTGTTGTTTTCTTGTACTTCAGTATGGCAAATGCGTCAACTCATCACCCACTTTAAGCTCCTATCCATGAAGTTGGCCGTATTCTCATTGGAAAAGATGAACCTGAAAAACTTATGAATGACTGGCGACTTGTGTATGATGCTCAAATGAATCGAGAAGGAAAGGATAGAATGCGTTCAATTTTTCAACATGCACTTCCACTAATAAAGACCTATCACGTCAATAAAGTGAGAAATGATTCTCTCATTTCCGAGATTCAACAGTGGCTTTATAATGGTATAAATTAATCTAAAAATATAATCTAAAAATACACAAACTACATCCAATTGATAATCCCAAGAAAAAATTGTAAACCAACATGAAAATGTAAATAAATATTTATGATAATCAACCTCAATGGTTCCCGTAAGCCTGGATCTAACTGTGCACTCATTTGGTGGATGACTTACAATTCGATATGATATGCATCCTTGATGCCCTAAAAAAGAGACCTAAATATAATGATAATGTAGCATAATAATACATATACACAGTCCAACTGCCTTTGCTAAAAATTTGTAACAGTGACAATACTCTTCACCAGAGAAAACATGATATGCGTTTATTTATTAACAATGGTTATTCTTAATTTATTATTTTATTTATTTATTCAAACTGTTATTTCAATTTTTAAACAATTACTTACAATATAAAGATTGTGGAAAACATTGGCACAGATATTGTATCCAATTTCATTGGAAAGCCTTTTTTACGAATTAAATCCAGTTTTGCTTCATCTCATTCTTCTTGCGCTTATGCATTAGTTTGTGAGCTGGCAGCAAATATATAATTTCCACCTCATCGTCCTCCGCAACATCATCGTCACTTTGATCAATACAAAAAAAGGAATAAATATAAATAAATACAATATAATGGATCAACAATATAAAATTCTAGGGCTAATTTCAAGGCGACCAACAAGGGCTGTATGTGGTTATGCTTACGATGGATTCTCCATTTGAATGAAATGGACTGTTTGCCATTTTTTTATGTTCATCTGTATTCCCAGAGCTCGTCTTCAGCAACCCGACGGCCTGGACATAGTTTACAACGATGATTGTCACCCGGACGAGCGTCAACAAAATGTGAACACTATAAAATACGAAAAGTATAATTCAATGTGAAACATGTTTCAAATGATCATGCACAATCTTAATTTATAAGTTGGTATCACTTACTGGGGCAATCTTGGACCGCTTTCCAAAATCATCGATCACAGCATCGTAAATTGCTGCCTACTGAAACTTACTTGCATTGACCCAAGTGTTGGTCATCGCATCGCCAAACTTCCAAATCACTAGATACTCTTCATCACCCTTATAGTTTAGTTTTTTGAGCAACTGCCCAATTGACAATCCAATTACCATCTGACATCTTGGTGTCGAAAATGTTGATAGGTCATGATTGATTTTAAACTAAAACATAGAAACATGAAACAATTAACGTAAGACTCTGGCTCCTTGAAAAGTGGTAAAGGAGATTTCTTAATTAGATGTTTTCTAAAGTCTTCTAATATTAGAAACTTTACCTCTCAGAGAGGATTTCCCGTTTGATGACAGCAATTGAGAACAACAGATTGAACAAGTAAATATTTTATCCTTCACCTCGTGATGATCACAAACCTCATGACGCCTTGTCCAACCTTCCTGCAAACGAAAGAAATATTTATGGAATATAATTAGTTGAGAAATCAATTCATGTGGATTTGGAACACACATATACATATACACACACAAACTTAAACTAGTTTAAATGCACACTACACCATGAACATGTAACTTTTGTATTTTCTTTGTTTTTCATTTACTTTATAGCAAAAGACTCCAATAGATGGTTTAAACACATTTCAATAATAATAGTAATATACAAAATATAAAATTCCTCTTGGCAAATGGCGAATGCAACCACAACATTCCCACGCAAAATGTGTAAAGGGCAGCATTATGGAAGGGCTAGCAAATATAAAGACCACAAGCTAACAGATATATATTCAATGCGTCCACTGGTATGTAAGCAAATCTTCTGAACGACCTGGCCAGGAATACTCCACAGAGGGATTCACATAGATTACAATAAAACCCAGTTTTTCTATCATTTTCACATCCTCAACGGTTCTATCGAGGATTTTTTATAAAGCAATTATAGCAAAAATCAACTACCAAACTAGTACACTGACATATGTCGTCGGCAAGTAATATGTGTTTTTTATTTGCGAAAGCTAAGTTGTTGAGTTTTCCAAAATCCCTGTCTGGTTATACTCTAGATAGGGAATATGAAACACCATAGCAGAAAGTATGATTGCCTTCTAATTTCATTTAAGCAACAATAATAGATTAATCGAAAGAGGATGATGGCCTGACCAGAATGCATGATAATGAGGATAATCATACTATTTAAATGATACATACCTTTGATTTTATCCGTCTTCAACCCGTAGCCGTACAGTATCTTCTTCCATTTTTGAATAGTAGATAAAAAAGGTAAACAATACTGCCCACTCCACGATGCTCGTGCTGATCACTTCTCAATCGACACAGGAATTAACTATAGGATAGAAAAACACAGGATTGTCAAAAATCCAAACTAAGTTGCTTTATTTCCTTTTTTATTTAAACTTTGAACTGTAAAACTTAAAAAATAAACAATTGCTTCCAGAAACATGCTTCAACAGTATTACAAATAGCATTGTATTTCAAGCAGCGTTCAAGCTAACAAGTAGAATAAACTTCTGTAAACGAAATTGTGTGAAACGAGTATATGAGAATATAACAATCGACTCATTGAAATAAGTTGGTTGAATTAAGGTTGAGGGATTTTCAGACTCACTCACTAACTACATTTGATTTGTTGGCTGAAATCGTCTAAAAATATTTAACCTAACCTAACATAACCTAACAGATCCAACGTAGTTAGTGAGTGAGTGTGGAAACCCCTCACACTTAATTCAACCAACCAATCAGTTTGGAATTTTTCACTCTTTGTGATCACCAACGGTTTTACTCCTAATTATACGATTACCTACCTTCAGAGCTGACCGGTTGTTGAAAAATAGCTCGACCCAAGCTGGATAACAACGGATAAAGAGAATGAATAAACATGACACAGTAAGTAGCACACAGACGGACGGGAGCCCTCCTAACGATAGCAGCGACCCCCTTCAATGGATTCCACGACTGGCACCAAGCTTTCGATTCTACACGAAAAAGTCTCTAAAAACGACAAATAACAATAATTGAACTGAACAAATATATCCCTGAATATAGACAAAATCAACTCAAAGTATGATGCGCTAGTCATGAAGTTGATGTTATGATTATCATAATTTAAATTGTCAAGTAAATACTTACCTACCCTTGAGCTAGGCGATTTTCAAGCGGTGAACACGTATATAAAACAAATACAAAGGAGAGATACTCCAACCCGTTCGCGTTGATGGCTTCTCAGTCTACGCCAACAATCTACTGAAAGAGAGTAGAAAAACACAATAGTTGCTATATTAAATAGGTCATCCAGTAATTATTTTCACAAATTAGTAGCCTTTATAGGATCACCTATCAATCAACCAGTTCAGTTTAAACCAATTTAGATGCACTTTATTTTTTTTATTTTTCCAATTTCCGCAGCTTGTACTCTCCTCAACAACAACAAGAAAAATGGCGTCTCCTGGTCTCTCCTTTTGCTTTTTATCTTGTAACAAGCGTAGAGGACAAGTACAGACAGACAATCATTAAAAGGTTAAGAAATTAAAGCAATTTTACTCTGGATGAACCGTAACAAAATTAAAAGAACATTCCTCATTGAATCAAAAAATCAAAACCAACTGACTATGTATACGTTATGTAATGACTCATGCACACGCACACAATCTTTTCTTGGAGAATAAGGAGAAGCTTGTGAATAGCAATACCTATTATACAATTATTATGCAAACTGACTGATAAAAGACAACAACTGAAATATGCATCAAGATGTGTGTTTACAATTGCTAATTTAAAAGTTAGCTAGCTTGCTTCCACAGTTAACTTTTTTATTTCATAATGCTACAGTACAATCCAAAAACTGAAATACAACCCTTCTAATTGTAGTAGGTGAAGATTAATAAAATATTAGATAAAAAAGTTAAAACAAGAGACATTCCACGGAATGGACACGACATGTGCAAACAAAAAATTACAAAGCTGGAGGTATTCAATCAGTTTTTGATTAAAAATTAAAAATTCTAATTCTAACAAAATAACAGAGCAAAAATAAAAGCTTGTCTTCTCAACTCTCAACGAATGGTACACCAAGACAGACAGACACTTTCGGTGGGGCAATATGAGAATAAAAAAATATATGCGAGTTAAAATACACGTGAGAATGCAAAAACTGTTTTGCCATGATGTTTGTGGTGAAAACATGGATGGAATAGTGGGTAGTGACTATTCATCACAGACAAGCGCCAAAAGAGGTCTGCCAATCATTCTCATCAGTTTCCGAGTTTGAGGTAGACAAATATCATTCACACATCCAGCAGTACATTAGCCCACGCCAGAATCATCTTGCTAATATAGTTTTTATGAGCCCTCAAAAGCTATTTTTCTTCATGAGTCAAGCCTACCGAGCCACTTTCCTTTTCCTCTGAAATAACATAAAGGCAGAATAAATAAACATTGGAAACGAATAAACCACACTGAATTATACAACACTGCACATTTATATCTTTATTTATTTATTACTCACTTTTTAATATTGCACCAATTTCTGGATCCTTTCCCCAAAGTTTGTGCTTACGCATTAGGACATGCAGTGAATTCGGGTCTATGGATAAAAAAAATTATCAATAAATTTTGAATGAAGTGAAAAAAGTACAGTTAACAAGCACTATAAAACACTATCCAGAATTGTTTCTTCTCCTTATGGTTTACTATATTCAGTGGTTTGTAAAATGCAAATTGTTTGTATACACTTACCGTCAGATTTTGACTATTTGGAGTGCGCCATCATTCTTACAATTTTCATCTTCAGATCATTTTTCTTATTGACCTTGGTAATCTTTTGATAGAGTACGTCGGCGGCATAGTTGGTGGGAGCACAGACGATTGTGAGGCCTTGCTCATGAGACCCTTCGAGGAAAAAAAATTATATTTATTTATATTTTTAAAAAACAATTTTCACTTACTGATTGCTTGCAAAGCTTCTATTCGCGTATGGTAAGGGACTTGGAAACACTTCTCCTCATTAGACAACGTCTTTCCGTTGACAGGTACTGTTCCTACTTTTCCCAACATATCCTCGTTTATCAAATCCTATAAAAAGCATAAAAATTCTCATTGTTACTTGTAAATTTATACATAGAGGACTCATGATTGATTTCAATTGAATGATTTATCCAAACTTACAGCGATTAAAATAAACGTCACTCCCAAGGTGATCTAATCCACCAATTGCATCTGAAAAATGCGTTTGAAAGACATTAATGAGTGGCAAAAATCCTTGTCCCTTATTCAATTCATTATGAAATTGAAGCATAATTGGTCACATGGCCGTCTTCCCCTCTGTTCACTCACATATCCTGTAAAACAATTATAAGTGTATGTAGGTATTGTATGAATTAAGTTTTTTGTTAAACTTTTACAATACAAAAAAACGAAAGTGTGATTGAACTTACAACGGTCTCAATCGTAACACTCAGTTCTCCTTGCGCAAACTTGACCGTTATCTCTTCCAAGGTGAGTTTGATTCCTTTAATTAAAACACTGGACGTATCTTCATCCCCTCACAGTTGGCAATACGTTCTGAAACAACTCGGGATCTGTAGCAAATAAACATAAAACATAGAATGAACACAAAGCATCTTTGAAAATCATAACCAAGTTGGTCAATCATTCCTTTAAAAGATATCCATTAAATATATATATATATACTTTAATTGCTAACCTCTTCCAATTGTTTGGAGCACATACTCCAGCACGCTTGTCTCCTCCACCTCAGAACCAAGACCTCTCACCACAACGGCCGGATAAATAAGATCCTCCATTTAAAGAAAGTGTAATAAAAAATAAAAAGTTTGAAACTCAAGATAAAAAAGTAGTTTTTAAAAAAAAGTGATAAAAAACCTAAAACAATTTAAAACAATTTAAAACAATTTAAAACAATTTAAACAAAATAAAAAAAGGAAAGGAAAGAAAAATGACTTTTTAATTCACTTTTCTACTTCACAAAGTGAAAATGCACGTCTGCTGCATGCATGGCAAATGCGTAGTTGTGTGGCTTTAAGAAATCTCATCAGCGCTGTTGGGGATTATGAAATGACTCACCGCAAGCAGATCAAGTACGCCCACACACACACACATACACAAAGGCACACACAAAGAGAGATGGGGAGAGAGAGGAGAAGAGAGAGAGGGCAGTGCTTGTGAATGCACTCGAGCTTTTTGTGTAATGAATGCTTTTGTTATTTCTGCGTGTGCTGAAGCAGACAAGTATATTCCTGTCCTACACAAGAAAGCATACACAGCAAAAGGTTTTAAAGGCAACGTTTATTCTAAAAAGTTTTTTCATCAAGGTTGCCCCATGTTTTGAGAGAGATTCCTCTTTTCTCACATTTTCCCCTACTCGACGACGTACGTTCAACATGCAAGAGAGGAGGAGAAGTCATTTGTAGTCTTGCTGTTGTCGAGAGTGTTGCTGCTGTGGATGTGGAGAGAATTTTTTTTTCTAAAAACTTACTTTTATTTTTTATTAACGTTCTAATTAGTTACCCTTATTGGTTAAATTATAAATAAAAAAGGAAAAATACAACTAGATGGGTACGAAAACAAAGTATTTTACTAATCAGAACGTGTTTTTTGTTGTTCCATCTTTGTGTGAAATGCTGGAGTAGGAGTGCAAAGTCATCATTGTAACGGCAGTACCAGTGGATCATTTTTTTATTTACTATTCTAAAAATTACTACCATCACCAACTAATGACCACGACCCGGTTCAAAATAAGGTAAGTATCAAAATAACAATTTTACCTATTCCAACTTTAGGGCATATTTTAAATCATCATTATCATCATGCACCCCGGCCACAGGATCACCACTCACGTAGTGTCCAACAACTTTATCATCCTCAGAAGGATACAACTTCTGTGAAGCTGAAAATTGCTGCAAATTGAGAGGTTGTATAATTTATATGTACCCCGGGTGGAGTATCTCTGGCCAGGCCAAAAAATTCTCAAATGATTAACAAAGTCACGTAAATCATCAGAATTGGTCAATTCCTTAAGTACTTATTCCTATTTCTACACTTTCTATTCCTTCGCCCTGTCATTTCCGTCTCTCTCTCTCAATCTCTCTCCTCCATGTCGTAAATAAGCAAGGGGTTAATAAATATGCTTTTGGAAGCTTCTAGGAGGTTCCAGAAGTATCTAGAACCTCCTGGAAGCTTTCATCCACATAAAGGCGTAATAGTTTCGTAATGGCATACAGCAATACCAAACGCACATGGCTCGAGCTACTACGCATTTAGCTGGCCTGTCTGTGCTTGTCCTCTACGCACATTACAAAAGATGAATGCAAGAAGAGAGAAGAGGAGATTCCATTTTTCTTTTTTGTTGTTGTCGAGAGAAGAGAATAGACGGAGAGAAATAATTTGTCTTGTTTTTAAAAAATAATTTTGCTAAACCTTCAAATTTTGGTAATTTAAGTAATGACTCAATAAAAATGTAATTTCATGAGGAGTTGAAGGGGAAGGAGTGTAATTTCATGGGGACTGGGGAGTTGAAGGATTTCTATCAAAAATCAATTTACTAACTAGACCATGTTTTTCGTTTTTTGTTTTCAGTGATTTCGCAGAGGTGGACCTGGTGGCTGGTAAGGCTGCTGTATTTCTTTTATCTGAGATTCAAAAACTGACTACTGTCATCTGTTAAAGAGGCTCAATTAGAAGGTAAGTACCAAGATAAATTAAACCTACATTAGTGTATATTTTAAAGCATCGTGTCATCATAAACATTCATCCAGGGCAGAGTATCTCCACTCATGGGTGTCCAAAAACTTTATCTTTTCCATCTTTATAAAATACTCACAGAGTTACCTTTACGTGCTATACAAAATAGAGAGGCAGTTGATTTGGGTTGAAATTAGGCTAGATTTATTTCCATCTCTCACTAAGGTCGAGGAACATTCTTTGCACTCCTTTTTGAATAGTTCCCTTTTTTCTACACATATTTTAACTCTGCATCATATTTCTATACCAACCAAATAATCCAGCAAAAATTCTAACAAATCTTCTGTTTCAATTCATCTTCATATAAATCTTCTAAACTCCGAAAATATATAAAGATATTTTCATTTTGCATAAAAAAGTCAATCCTCCATAATGCTGAATTCTGACCTTTTAAACATCCTCGCTAGAACCGTTGAGGGTGTGGAAAAATAAGAAAAGTGGGGCTTCATAATATTGGTGTATATCCTGCGTGGAGTATCTCTAGTCAGTCCGTTATGAAAATTCACAAATGTCACGTTAATCTTTATTAGAATTTGACAGATATCTAATTTTCTCTTCTCTTTTTTATTTTTTTGTCTTATTTTCATTCACAGGCTTCATTTTTCTCTCTCCCCTGTAGTAATAAAAGCAAGGGGTTAAAGCACGTAATAGTTTCGTAATGGCATACCCCAATACAAAACGTACATGGCTCGAGGTACTACGCAGTTAGCTGGCCTGTCTGTGCTTGTCCTCTACGCACATTACAAAAGATAATTGCATGAAGAGAGAGCACAAGACGCCATTTTTCTTTTTGTTGTTGTCGTGAGAAGAGAGAAGACGGAGAGACAAAAATTGTTTTTAAAGATTAAAGAACAAGTTCAATTACATTTTCTTCTTTTATACTCAGCTGCGTGTGTAATTTAATTAAGGGCTCAATAAAAATATAATTGGATGTGGAGTTGGCTTCAAATTGACGTAGGAAGTAAATGTACTAATTAGAGTATTTTTTGCTTTTCTATTTTTCAGTGAATATTTGTCGTGGAGTTAGACGTGAGCATAACAAGAGGCTGAGGTAACTTTGCTTTTTAATTCTATGATCTTATTTCGGTAAACGATTGAGAAAGTTTAAAGCGTACATTAGTGTATATTTTAAATCATCATCATATCATCATCATCGTGAATCAAGAGCAGACTATTACCACTCAGGGGTGTTCAGAAACTTCATCTTTTTCATTGTCTTCTTGTGTAAATTAAATTCGAAAGTCAAGCCAAGTTATGTTATAAGATTCCAACAAACAGTTGCATTTCGTTTCTTTCGTACTCAAAAAACAGACATGCCGTTGATTTAGGCTGAAATATGGGCTAAATATTTTTTTCAATCTCAGAATAAGCGAGATGATCCCGATTTTTTAGTACTTGCTTGGCAAACACTCTTCAAAATCGTCCGTATTTTTCGTCCATCATGCTATATTTTTTTTAATTATAAATCTCTGGTGAGGATACGTGACAATGGAAGAAAAGTTGATTTTATTATTTCCTATGTAAACCCTGAGTGGTGTAGGAAAAATTAAAAAATCTGCTCAAATAAAAAGCTTGACAGATATTTTCTCCATCTTCTATAGTTTCTTCGTCTGTCATTTCCGTCTCCCCTCTCTCTCTCTCCTCCATGTCGTAAATAAGCAAGGGGTTAATAAATATGCTTTTGGAAGCTTCTAGAAGTATCCAGAACCTTCTCGAAGCTTCCATCCACATAATACACAGAAGTGTGTAATAATGTCGTAATTGTATACCCCAATACAAAAC
>JAHZMV010005474.1:0-11779 GCA_027743765.1 Coecobrya sp. COE2
GGAAGGAGGAGGGGAAGGAGGAGGGGAAGGAGGAGGGGAAGGAGGAGGGGAAGGAGGAAGAAAGTAAGGAGCTTAAGAAGAAGAAGAAAAAGAAGAAGAAAGAAATGCTTCCCGCTTGAGGTTTAGGCCGAGTTTAAATGAACTGATGTACATGGTGTATTTCAGAGGCGAAGTTGTAGCTTTAATTGATTGATTTTTATATTCAGAACTTATCATGTTGTTGTCATGTATTGCTCTTTCCTTATCTAAAATATGCTTTCATGTAATCATCTATCTAAAAAAAATTCTCGTCTTCCTATAAATTTCTTATTTAATTATTATTAATGAAATTGTTACTAGGATTTGTTATTATGAACTTGCGTACATTATGTGTTGAAATTTTGTTTTCAACTCGGTCCGAATGGTTAATATCATTGTCACTTGATAAACTTATAGTTCCTTAATATCTCTTTAATTAGTTATTATGGTGTAATCCAAATTTAGTGTGCCCGTCATGAGTGTATACATAAGCGATTGTGTAATCATCACATTCATATACATACTTATTATCTGTTGGATGTCTAATATTCTACTTTCACTGTCAATCAATTAAATTTTAATTATAAAGTTATAAAGTACCCTGTTATCACAGAATTTCTTATTTTTATCTCTTATAACTTCTCTTACATCACCACATGAAATGAAGCACCGCTAAAACGTCATCGCGTCATGGAAGCCAAGAACTGAACTGTTTGCTAGCTCGATATAATCTTCCTGTTCAGAGGACCTCTTATTTGTAACCTGGCATCTAAAAGGGTAACGAGATTAATTTTAATTAAAAATGCACCCCAAATCTGGGAACATGTAAGTCTTATCTTATCACAACTACCAATATAATATCTCCAGTGGAAAGGATAAAATAAATCTTATTGTTGCTTCCATCTTTCCATATATACAAGTAAGTAGAGAATGGGTTAGTATGTAGTTCATGAACAAGTCAGTAGAATATTTTATGTGGATTCAAATCTTAGAAGGGTATAGCGATATAGATTATAAAAACATCTGTAGCTTATCATGTGTTTGTTTAAAGAGTTAAGAGGTCAGACGGATTTGGTCTAGGGATCCTATGGAATAAGCTGGATTGCCATGAATACGAATTACATGAATGCATCATATCATGGTGTAGGTATATAGATGAGTACACACACTGATAGTTCTTTATATAAAATGCATATACATAAAAAATACATGAAAATGGGTCAAATGTCAGGAATAAGTGAAGTATTATGTAAAATAAAATTTCAACTGACATACCAACCACTGTGCATGTTGCTACTCTACTTTAGGTAAATTGTGTGGTCGATAAAGGCAGGTTTGTACAGCATGATTAAATATTATGACATTTTGCCTCATCGTATGAACGCATGAAAAGAAATACGATTAAAAAGTAACTTTTGACTCTGTCAGTAGCGAACAAAAGCTGGAAGAGGCAGTTTGTCACAAGTTTAAGCTTCCTGCATTCCAGTTGCAATTCTGTCTTTGAGGTTTCGGTGTAGTTGGGGAACTTGAAAAAAATATGGAGACCATTCATCACACTAATGAGGAGGAATCTGTAGAAGGGGCCCCACCAGATACGGTAAGCAAATTAGAATAAATTATCTCATTTTAAAGAAAAAGCAACTAATTATGCACCTTTTCATTTCGTTCATTTAGCCGGTTTTAATGAAAGGTGGAAATTACATTCGAGAAGGAAAGGACTCCAACAAGAGCACTTGCATTATATTTTCATTGAAGGAAGAGGTCGGTGCGTTAGCCAAGGCTCTAAGAATCTTCCAGGTAAGTGAAAATGGATTTTTAAACTAACTAACTAACTCTAGATAATGTTTATTCAATAATTGCATGTGCATTTACATAGTTAAATATATGTATGTGTGTAATAATGTTTGCAGGATAACCATGTCAACCTTCTTCGTATCGAGTCACGATCTTCCAAACGTCACCCAGGAGAGTACGAGTTCATTGTGGAATGCGACACCACTGGGGGCAATGTGAACACTGCTATGGATTCCCTGCGTGACATTTGCATTTACATCAAAATCATTTCAAGGAACTACAAAGATAACTCAGGTAAGTACTATTCTAAGTACCCACAAATGGCTTGATCGGAACAATTTTAAATTGTATTGTATTATTTCTCATAAAAGATGTCACTCCGTGGTTTCCTGGGAAAATAAAGGATCTGGACAAGTTTGCCAATCAGATATTATCCTACGGTTCTGAGTTGGATGCTGACCATCCCGGGTTCACCGACCAAGTTTATAGGGACAGAAGGAAGCAGCTCGCCGACATTGCTTTTTATTACAAGCAGTAAGAATACAACAATATAATTTATAATAATTGTTTCAAAATTTGAACCCACAGATTTCTTGTTCAATACACTCTCACCAATTGTCTGTTTTTTCACTAGTGGTCAGCCCATTCCAAAGATTGATTACACACCGCAAGAAGTGGAGACTTGGGGCAAGGTTTTCCGTCAGCTAACTAATTTGTACCCTACTCATGCCTGCAAAGAACATAATCACATATTTCCATTGCTGGTGGAAAATTGTGGTTATCGTGAAGATAACATTCCTCAGTTGCAAGACGTCTCTGAATTTCTCAAAGGTTACTTTATCTTTAGAAAAAACATTTATCTCGTGTTTGTCACGATGATGAGCCATTCAAGGTCATTTTACTGAAAGCAGCCTCTTAATGAATGGATTGCATGCACATTTAAATATAAATCTATATTCAGTATACCCTTTAGGTATAGGTATGTATGTAGTAAAACCAATCTGTGGATCTACTTTTATAATTGGAATAATTTTTAAAGTGCTACTGGTTTACTGTGGAGTATGGCTTGTGCCGTCAAAATGGAGAGATCAAGGCGTTCGGAGCTGGACTGCTGTCTTCATTCGGTGAGCTGGAATACTGCCTCTCGGATAAGCCTGAATTGAGGAGCTTTGACCCTGAGAAGACTGGTATCCAGGAGTATCCTATAACTGAGTATCAACCAATATACTATGTGGCAGAAAGTTTCCAAAGTGCTAAAGAGAAACTCATGTGAGTAAATATGACGTATTTGCATTCATGGAATTACATATTTTTCGGGGCAGCTAAATATTCTTATAGGATTCAGTTTGATAAGTTTAAATTTAATTGAACAGGCAATACGCAAAAACGATTGACAGACCTTTTGCTGTCCGTTACAATCCCTACTGCAGCAGTGTTGAAATCCTGGATTCGAAACCTCAGGTGGATAATCTATTAAAGGACATTAGGCACGACATGAATCGACTTCAGGAGGCCATGTCTAGAATTGCATTTGAACCAAGTGCATAAACGAGTATGACTATGACCATAAATGACTTTCTGACGCTAACGTATCGTTTGATTTATTTGTAGCCAACATTTATATTTGACAAGCATTCGTTGTATGTACTAGTAACTAATGCATTAATATGTATGAAAATGTTTATTTGATGTCAAAACGAAGTAATAAAATTTAAATGTAGTGAAATTTTCATGGTAGTATTAAAAGAGGAGAGTGCTTAATAGAACGTGAAATAGGTATATATAAAGAGTTTGTCATGTATGCAGAATCTTTAAACAACACAATTATAAAGTGCAAATAGCCTGGTATTCCTACGCCTATCAAAACATTATATTTACTACCTGTACAACCCAATAGCCATGTGTAGTTAGAATTCGTTTTAAAACTGGACTTTCAATCAAGCCTTTTTCATGATGCTCATTTATATTATGTACAACACAAAGTGCATAATATTCAAATTAGGTATGCCGTAATTTGAATTCTCCCGTGCAGCTAGGTCATTAAGCAATATTAAAGTGATAAAAGAAATGCGATTACATGAGTTAAGCTTGGGTGAAACATTACTACATATAAAAATTCGCCCTATTGGGCGAGCAATTGAATTTTAGGAAAAATGTTTTCGATACGTTATATTGTTGGAACTGAAAAATCACCATACTATGGTCATCAAAAGCATAATTCTACATAACCAAGACTAGTTTAAAAGAAAGGTCAAAGCAGTTTGTAAACGTAAATACTAATGATAGTAAACCTTAGGTTGTGTAACAACATCATTTTCCCACTTGAACATCCATTCTGATAATGGATGAGGTTTTCCCCCTTTTTTTGTTCCTTTTTTGGGTGGTTTTCCCTCACTCCACAATCACCTCCGAACATGACCTGTAAAAATACATTTATTTTTTACCTTATTTTCTATAACCATATATGGATTTCTTGCTAACCTACCTACTTGTATTTTGTCTTGAAGTCTGCAATAAAGAAATATCTATCTATCTATCTATAATGATAATCATCCCGAAACACTTAAAGAATATCCAACCTTCTTAATCCCATTCCCCAACGAGAATTCAGTAACAATGCACGCACAGTCCCCACACACAAAATTATTGTTTGCAGAGACAACGCTATCCCACTCCATCACTGTCCATTGTTCTCCCTTTCCATTTCACCCCACAACCCAGCCTTCTCCATCTAACAGCGCTAACTTTTAGTTGCCAAGTGGGTCCTCAAACCTAAAAAATAATCTAATTAGTCATTCATAAAATATGTCTTTGTCCATCCATTAATTTTTTTGCATGCTAATCAACTAATCTCATCTCATAAATCCCATGCAAATCCATCCTCATCCAAGCTACCTGTATGAACTTGCAGAGATAAAGGCTCGAGCCTCTTGGCTTGAACAGCAGCAGGAGCAGAAAGTCTACAAGGCCATTGCACATCACCACACATCGATTGCTGACAAGTTAACTATTCTTTTAGGCAATTCATGTAACAAAAGGGAGATAGGGAAATTGCAGTTTTGGGATTAGCATAATGTGGGCTTATGGGAATAGAGGCAGAAAGTGAGGAGCGAGAAGAGAGAGGTGTGTGGAGTGAAGCAGGAGCGAAATGAAAAAGAGCGAGGACACTTGAACAAGTCTTTTCCGCACCACCACTTTAATTATTATGGTAAGCTCCATTGCGACACACACGCACAGCTCAATGCACTAAAGTGCACCTGAGCACAACAGCTTATTCCTCAGTCCACTCATTTAATTATTATGTGGAATAATCAATTGAGATTTAATTTGAGTTCTTATTTAGGCTAGGTTTTTTTCTAGTTTTTCGTTAGGTAAGGGAATAAGAAGAAGAAAAGGTTACGGATCAAAAAGGAGATAACTTTTTGTTAGAGTTGGATGAGATTGGTATGTTTAGATTGGCAGTTAAATTGATTTGGTTTGATGGTAGAGTTAGATAATTTAGCGAAGTGTGGGAAGATTAAGAGATTTTTTGGGGGTATTTTGTACTATGGTTATATTGGGAATTAATGAGCAGGTGTTGTTGTTTTTCAGAGTTGAAGAAGGGAGGAGCGGAAGTTAGTTTGTAGTGTAAAGAGAGGATGGATCAGCAAGGAGCAGATGTTTCAGAACCAGAGGACGGGGAGATTCTTGACGAAACGGAGGAAACTTCTCGTGCATCTAGTCCAGAGGGGGAATACGAACATAGGAGACTTAATTGTGATAAACGTCGTTCTTTCAGGAGGAGTGCGAGGGGACATGATGGGCGTTCTCGGGTGGAACAACACAGTTTGTCTGGATCAATCAGCAGTCGTCGCAGATCTCAAGCCAGTGGGTCCACTGGTCGTCATGGACAGCCAGTTGCTACAAATAGTCGAAGTCGTTCTGGAGGATCTCCTCGTCATGGCTACAACACCCGCTATGGGGGTCGTGCGAAACATTCTAGAAGTAGAGGGTCACCCAGCTCATCGAGGCGTGCTAGTGGCCCAGGTAGCACTCATTTAAAAACATCTTCAAGACGGTCTAGCAAAACACATTTGTCCAAGTCTAAAGATAAGCGCAGGCAGAATGGCAAACGTAGTAGTAAAGACCACGGTGACGGTGGTAGTTGTACGCAGCTAGATAAGGCAAGCAAGAATAAGAAGTCGCATCATAAGAAAAAATCAGGTTCGGAAATCGTTCTGAATTACTAGGAGCCTGTGAGTAGAAACCTTTTGATGATCAAAGGAGCGTGAAAGTGTGAAGTGAACCATTGGGCGAAGAAGCTACACCTTTAGATTAACGTATTTTACTAGTTTACATAATATTATTAACCCAGTTTACCATTTCTTTAGGCCACTTTCACGCTCCTTTAATATTCAGATTAAAGATTTGTCTTTTGTGATGCATGTTATATGCATGCTTCTTTTAAATGGAATCTATTTTACTAATGAATTATTAAACGCATGATGCATGTTCACTGTGAAGGAACTTTTTTGTCGTTATGATGATGATTCCACTCTGGTAAGGTTTATTTTGACCACTTTTTGACATTTTAAATGCATGATTTTCTTGACAACTTTATATACTTTCGACAAAGTTTTTATTGATTTGGTTATTCTTGTTTCTTGATGAATTACTGATGGTGGTTTCACTGTGTCAAGCTAACTGTTGTTTAAATATTTAATAGAACCTACCTGTCATCACTGTGTATGTTGTCTAACGCAATTCTAGATCAATCACGGACTGGAAGTAGTTCCTACAGTTTTCGAAGAAATTCCCAACAGACGCCTGAAAGTTCGAGACAAGATGCTCCTTCAGTTTACGATATTCCTCTATCTCATGACATTCCCAGTGGAAAAAAATTGCTTCTTAACGGTTCTGCAGTTCAGAGTAATGTTTTTTTGCGCAAATAAAAAATATATACAATTTCACCCATTAACTAGTGAACCCATTAACAAAGTTGTTGCGTGTAAAAACATGTAGATGGATTTGAGACACAAGCTGCGACATCCTGTAACGTGGAAACAGAGCCGGTGACTGACGATGACGACGATTCAGTTCAAGTGATTCCAGATGAGGAAGTTGCCGCAGGGAAGAAATCGCCATTGATAATAACGTTGGATACAACTGACACGAGTGAAGATGAAGATCAAAAGAAGAGTGAAGAGTCGCAACAACAGTTAAGCGATGAAAATGGAGTCATTATAAGCACAGAAATCACAGTGGAAGCTTCCCAACAGCAAAACGCAGAGAGGAATGGGGAACAGATATGCGGAAATGAGGACCCATGTGATGATATTAGTGCAGCTACGGGAGACGACAGGAATCAGATGACATCTGCCACTTCATTACCGTCAGACAATGAAATTGTCATAATTAGCGAAAGCAACTCTTCCACCAGTAACGATGTTACGGTTACCAGTCGGCCAAGTGACGATGACCAGAACGAAGCAGCAGTTGAGCTTGATGAGGACATGTATGAACTGGAATTAAGAAATCAGTTACTTGCAGATCTCGTAGAAAAAACTGTCAAGCAAGAAACTGCGAATGCAAATAAGACTGCCGTTCCAAATACCAACGAAGAGATTGAAGAATCTGTGGAAGAAGGTGAAACTAGAGATGATAATGTGGACGAAGAAGAAAATGCACTTCGCGAAGTCCTTTTATCACAAATGGCCAATAAGAAGAGGAAGCTAGTTGGAAGTGAAGAAAATATAAATAGCAACAACCCTCCTGTTCCAAGTTCATCAAGTGCTAACCACTCAACTCTTATTGTGATTTCTCCTGGATCAACAAAAAGCTTACAAGACCTGAGGTCGACTAGTAATCCCAACAGTCCCAGTTCACCCCCTGGAAGACCAATTTGTAAAGTACGATTGACTAATTCTAACTCAACCCCTTCCAATCGCAGAGGCAGTAATTCCGCCCGAGGTCGCCGTGGACGAAATAATCGTCAACGCACTAGACACAAAAGTGACAGTCATTCGCTAATTCCAACACCGTCTCTGATTTCTCCCAGTGGAACAGAAACTGTTCACCATCGTACAGTCAGAATTGGAGGGATTGATCAATGCTGGAATCCACCCCATCTCGTTAATCGTCCAGCAAATATAAAAAATCTTCCCGGTAACGATCTGAGGAATAAGCTATTGCGCAATAGGAGGAACGAGCAGCAGTCACAGGAACCTAACACACCCCTTTCTACTCTCTTTCCCGAATTCGGTGTTGCTGATACAGATATGCGCCCAGATCGTGGACTTAGACATTTAGACGCAGCGTCAGACATGACTATTAGACGGACCGTTAACTTTGACTCAAAACGTTCTAAATCTGCAACTTCGTCTTCTACTGCGATAACTTACATGGCCCCTATCAACATAGATATTCCTACTGATCAGGCACTCCTACCACTTCATAGCCCCAGCCATTCCAGACAGCAACTCGAAATGCAACATCAGTCTCTATCACCGTATACTCATCAGTCTCCATCGCCTTATGCTCTTCAGCCTCCATCACCATATGCCCATCAGTCCCATTCCCCATATGCTCATCATTCGTCACCGCTAGGTCCAACTCCAATGCACCAACTATCCCCCACCGGTTATTCGCCTATTCCAAATGCAGCAGTCTTAGCTCCTCAACAACAACATCATGGAATAATTCCCCCACAGATGGATAATCCATTCCGATGCATTGATCCATTCGGGTTTTCTAGTCCTCCGACCAATGCTCCTCCTGTCTATAGTTCATCAGGACTTCCCTTCTTGCCAAACACATCACTGCCCAGTTCATCCGGGCTAATCATGTCCCTTCCTGGTTATCACGGAGGTTCACTGGATGCGGAAGTTATTGTTCCTTTGGACGTGGATCATCGTATTAACCGACAGCTAGGAATACCACTGTTATACCAGGGAAATGGGCAAAACATTGGAAACGCTTCCAGAATTTTGGGGGGAAATATGTCTCCTTTACCTTCTTATACTTCCATTAATCAAGCGGCTGGAATTTCAAGTCAAGGCTCAAACTCTGTCTCTCCCGTTATAATTCGCCAGGAGCATCCATATACTGCTGCTCCAGTTACAACCATTGAACAAATAACGGTGCCATATGAACAGGGTGCCACGGAACCACCATCAAGGTTTGAGATAACTATTGAGAGGTCTAGAAGTCAGTCCCCGTCTCCGTATTACGTTCCTAGTTTCAAATCACCTAACGATCCCTGTCGATCCCCATTTACCCCAAGTTGTCTGCCACATGAGTGTTCAACTACGAGCTATGATTTCCTTGGTGAGGCTTTAGGCAGGCGTGTGCACAATACGAGCAGTATGACACAACCATCGTTTTCAGTAGTTTCAGTAACAGTTCCTATGTCAGCTGCCAACATGTTGATGTCATCGTCTGGAAATGAACGGCCAATTGCAAGTGCGTCAGAGAATGTTGTTGGTCAACATCATGTGGAACAATATTCTACAGAAAAAGTAGAGGCCCAAAAGTCTAGCACAACTGGCGGTGGGAATGCAAATACTGCCGATAATAATACCAACAGCAATGCAATCAGTTCTAATGTCAGGGTTTCAACGCCAATTCCCAGTACGTCAACATCGTCAGTGACTAAAGTGTCCCCCACCACTGTTGAGAGCGAACCTGTTCAACAAAATAAAAATTCTCAATCTACTTTAGATCTGACTGACTTGTCGGTTCCAGGATCATCCGGCGAAAACTCTGTCTCAGTTCCTCTAGATGCCACTCATTCAGTAGCGTCCGTGTCACAGATTATTCCACCTTCAGAGAAGCAAGACCATAATAAAGAAAACACAGAAGTCAGAGAGACGGGCCCCTCTCCATCATTAACAACGGTACACAATAGCAGTTCTGTCGGTTCAGCAAATACTTCGACTGCAAATGGACTATCCTCGTCGAGATCAATAAGTTCACGATCCAGTGACATAATGACAGTGACCTGTAAAGAGACTATCACTTCTTCCACTGTGTCACTTCCTGCCAGTATTGCGTCAGAACCGTTGACGTCACCTTCTGTTGCAAGTATTACTGGTGTAGCCTCTCCAGCTCCACAACATCCTGCAACATCTGATGTTACTGCCAATCCATCCAGCTTATCTACAGATGATCCGGTTCAGGTCGATCTATCACCAACCTTGTCAGTCCCAGTGCGGAAGGAAAATATTTCAATCAGCCCAGCTCAGCTAAAAGTTAGTTCTAGCTCATCTCAACAAGGAAATCAGTCATCAGAACCAGAAGCTTCCACCTCGACCACAAAGTCATCTAATTCACCAACATCCAGCTCTTCCAGGAACTCTATTGCTCCACCTAGACCTTCCCCTCCTACCGGTCGAGAATTGCAGGTTCTAAATTCTCCTTTATTGGAACTTTGCTCTGCTACCCCATTACGCGAAAGCACATTTAACCAGCAGACAAAAACTGGAAGTGCTTCCGCATCACCTGCTCCTGACTCTACTACGACTGCAGGAACACATCGACCAATTTCTAATAATAAGCGACCTCCAATAAAGCTTTCTGCTGATAAATCTAAAGCCCTAAAATCCTCCCCTTCCAAATTACATGTTCAAATTCCAGTTGCGCCAAAACCAAAATCACCATCAGAACAAGTTGTTGTTCCTTCTAAGAGACCAACGCCGAAAGAACAAGCTTCGCTTCCTTCGAAGAGACCAGTGCAGAAAGTACAAGATCCGGTTCCTGCAAAAAAGACACCAGTAACAGTACTAGCTCCAGTCCCTTCAAACGGACCACCGCTGAAAGAACATGTACAGGTCCCTCCTAGACAGCCTGCAAAACCCAAAGTTCAGCTTCCGCTCCAATCTAAACCCGGCAACACAATCATGAGGAAATCAATTCCACCACAAAAAGCTGTAGTTCCAATTGTTGTCCACGTTGCTGACGGTGACACAACCGAGGATGAAGAAGATGAGGAGGGTAAGAAAAAGGATCGTGGCAAATCTGAAGATGGTAATAAAACAAGGAAGGTAGCTGGTAATGACAAGAATGGTACAGAGATTCCACTCACTCCTGCCGCCTCTGATCCATCAAGTCCAGCATTTCAGAATTTTCTGGATGAATTTCTAAAAACTATGCGAAAAAACGTGGATAAGCTGGAGAACGAAAGAAGCATGGGCGGTAAAAAAGTAGTTGGCCTGGACAATAAAAGTACAGAACCGGTCGAGCAATTGCAAGAAGAAACTTTTGTCACTGCTTCAACTGAAAATACTGATACAAGCACAGCTACTGCGGATTCAGTTGCTCAAAGTAACAGTGATCTGACGAATCCTATCGAAGACGTCACTTTTCGTAAACCCTCCAGAGAAAGGAGAACTTCTCCAGTGAAAGCTTCCAAATCTGTGCTGCCTCAATTGAGTCGAGAAGCTAGCCCGGGAAATGAAGAATCTAAAATAGCAGCTTCCAGAAAGCGACAAGCTAGCCCTGGTCTTCAGATGTCAGCCCATAAAAAGAAGAAAATCAATCAGGGCCAGTCAGTGCAATCACAAGGAGCTGTCGCACAAATGTCACGTTCATCCCCGATCCCACCTGCAGTGTTCCCAGTATCCAAACCTGCTACAGTTTCTGTAAGTAATGGCGGCATTGAAATATCAGTCAACTCGAAAGCCGTAATAGAAAGCTTAACGCAACGAGTGACCGAGACAAGGGACCAGATTCAACTCTCATTTAAAGAAAAAGAACTCCTTCAAAGCAGGTACTACGCAGTTCCTTTAGCAGTATTGATTATCCATTTGAGTGTACGGTGTCATCAGAGTTTCTTTATTACATTTTCAGACAACATTGCTACGACGAGTACAGGAACATCTTACAAGATTTACAACAGCACACCCGACTGACTAATTTCGACACAAAATTGGGGCAAGATATCCAGGAATTGGAAAAGAAATTAGAGACGATGAAGAAGAGAAGGGAAACC